>JAQFZH010000023.1:0-82217 GCA_034695485.1 Entomobrya nivalis | reverse complement strand
GTCAACCGATTTGGCCCAAAATCAATAGGGTTCTTCCAATTAACCATATGAACTTGTATACAAAGTTTCATGCTAATTAGATGAAGCGTATTCGAGATATCGTGTACACAGACAGACGGACAGACTCTTTCTCCCACTCACACACTAATCCTAGAAACACACTACGTGCGTTAATAATAACGAGTTACTATTGGTTGAGTGTATAAATTAATTTTCAGGAGCTGTACTTACATAAATATTTATAACGAATTTATTGGATCGTTTTGTATCTGCTCTTCTTAGATAACCTCATTTTGGAGGCTTATGACTAAATCGTAAACCGCTGTTCAGTCCTTGGTAGCGTAAATACATTTCTAATGCTAAACTTAATATACTTAAACGAGTAGAACACTCGAAAACTAAATTTTTCGACTAAGCGCTAAAAACGGTTTTTAGACCCCATGCACAACAGGGGGCCAAAGTCCCTTTGAATACTTCATCCCCCAATTTTTCCCACCCCGTCTTAATCTCTATCCCCACAGCTTTGCTCATCTTCCTCAAAATCACTCATCCCCCGTAATGCCTTATTGAATGAACCCTGTGCATCATTTGTCTCATTGTCAACATCATGATGCTTTTTTAATTGCAAAGACTTTTCTGTACAATTGGCTTGAACGATCCATCAAAGCATACTCACCAGCTACTCTAAATGACCAGGATGACAAATTCAGGTTACAAATTAGTAATAACAGCATTGCATTGAGCCTTGGTTGTCGTATGCTCCGAATGCAGTCGTAATGAAAAACGTATTTGGCATATACTCCACTCAGCGGTTGTCATGTATTTTTTAAACTTAAATTAAATAATGAAAGATGAGTATTTGGACATCAAAGCTTATATTTGCGCCATCTATATCGCACAAAGGTCATTGCCTAACAAGGAGGAAATCTTGAAACAGTCTAGTTTTCTCTAAAAAGGGACCGGGAAATGAAAGCCAACGTCAATCTATATAATTGGACTTGTGAAAAATTTGCATATTGGCAAAATATATAAAGTAGATATACTGCTGACTCATGCCACAACAATTTTTTGATGGCCAGCAGTTTTAATCTCAATACAAAAGTTTCATACATGAACAATCGCAATCGTGTCGTTTCATCATACATTAGCTCTCTTTTGGATATTTTGCCCATTGCATATATGTACCATAGTTTTGCTACAGGTAGGGTATTAAAATAAAATCATTTAACCTGTTGTGGACGAGTATATAATTATAAAGTAAAACAAAGAAACGTTTCATCTCTACATTTAGTTTGTTTTCTTGAATGCTTGTGTAAATTAGATTGCCAGTAATATTCAGACAATTAAACTTTGGTATTTGACACTGAAAAAATGTTTTACAACACTTTGTACGTACGCTGCGTGCTCAAAACTATTACATTAATGGGAATTATTTAAACGCACCAAACAGGTCTACTTTAAATATTTACAGCAAGTTACAAAATGTGTAACTTGTGTGTATTAATTAAATTAATGTGGTAATATTTTTCAGGGGGTATCAATGCTGTGTGCTGGTTTTTTTAGTATTGTCGTTCAAGATAAACACACTGAAATTCCGTGTGTGCACAAGTGACATGAGATAATATGACTGATTACACATCAAAACTGCAAATATGGGGACTTCCAGGTCTGAATATCAATAAAGCAGTAGATAACAATGTCATATTTCAGCCCAAAAACATGTTCCATATCATTTACGTCAATTGTTTTGCAAAAAATTTGAAATCGGAAAAATGGGTCTGTATTTTTGCACGTGAAAGTAATATAATTGTTGCGGAAAATATAATACATGAATTTTGTAATCTTAAATGAATGCATGCAGGATTTATTGGAGGAATTAAGAGCATATTAAATGGGTATGACTAAGCATTTAAGAGAATGTGAAAGGGACTAGGAATTTAAAGACAAAAATTTGTTTTGGCCTCCACATTAAGTAAATACAGGTCCTAGTAATACATACTTAAAGGAGACAAAATGAAGTTTCCGCCAATGGGAATGCGTTCTGACGATTTGGAGAGCACGCCATATTTGGTATTCTAATCAAGATAGTGATTTTAATTTGTCAGAAAAATTTATACAAAATGTGCATTTAACAAAATACTCTGAAGTTTATCAGAATACAAAATGCATCTGACGGTGCGACGATTAGGTTACTTTCGTCAAATACTAACCGAGACAAAGGTAAGTGTATATTTTTTATGTTGTGTTCACAAACCAATTATTATGCTTAAAACATGTTTTGTTATGCACATTTCAGATTTAACAACCAGAAAGGATCCCGGATCACAAACGATATCAAAAAAGGATCCAATTAGCATTTGCTTAAAGAATTTTTACAAACGCCAAGTTATGTAAGTAAAGAAAAAATAATTAAATTTTTAGATCAACTGGTCAGTACATTTAAGAAAGTAGCGCTTGTTGCACATAGACTTGTCAAAGTTACATTCATTCTAAATGAATAAGAAATTAAGTATTCATTAAACATTTAAAAATTCTTTTGTATCGTGTATTTTTTACAGAATAATTTAATTTTATCCTTAAACTGTAAATTAGTTCGTCAAGGTTTTTGTACATCCTCTCAATAGCTTAGAACATTTGCTCAAAAATAGTTATGCTATAAACCCATTATAACGCTTAGAAAAATTTGAATTCAGGATTATATCACGACAAATAGCCAAATTTCTACACTAAATACTACGATGAACTAAATATTTTGTCAAAGTTAAAACATGTAGCATTCGACATGTGACATCTTTTACACCAATTGTCGACTGATTTTTCCATTTTTTATAAAGCTGGGTAAGTTAACGGGTAAATGAATGCCAATTTAAGGTATAGTTAACTTTTCATAAGAGCTCACTGCTGTATTTTACACTGATAACACCAAACATACTAATTAAATAACTTGCACTATGCGCTACCTTATGTGGTGGTTCCTTTTCCATTATTCAATTCTTAAAAGGTTTATTTTATGGGTTATCTTGTTTATGATTACAGAAAATAACAGAGTGGGCATTGGAATGTATTAAGTTTCTTCCCAAATAGAAGTTAAGGACGGATCAGTCAAGCAACTATATTTACTTGACTCGATAATGGTATGTTATTTTAAACTATAATGAGTTACTTTGAAAAATACAGAATATATATTTCTCGTATGGTAGATAACCAAAATATCAAAAAATGAATATTTGAGAGTTACAGCAGTATCAATTTCATTGATTACATTTTCCATATTTCTGTGGGATGTTTCACACATGTTTAATGTTGAAACGCTCTATAATTGGAAGTTTAACATGTGGAACGAGCGAAATACGTTAACTCAAGAGGGACTTTCAAGCCCATCAAAAAAATTTAAAAGGTAACTTCCCGTTAATTGTCAATTTAAAAAATCGTTACGGAGTGTGGTTCAAATAAATATGTGAATATATGACACTTACAGTATTTAGCAGCAATTGCCGTTTACACTTCTTAATCTTCAAGGAAATGGGATAACGAAATCAGGAACCAATAACATATCTGGGCAAGTTTTTTTTATATTACAAATCTGACAAAAAATACTTACTATGAAATGGTCAATTTAATAAATCATCTAGAGCTGTAAAAAAATCACACAAAGTGGATTTTGGTACGTGGATTACGAATATAATTGTCAATTTTCCGAATTGGGTAATTGGAATTTATGAGTAGCCTGTAAAAGAACGCTTTTGTAATGGACGACCTTGACGGTATTGATTTTCCGTTAGAATTCGTTGAATTTACTCGATCCTCATCAACTTAAATGTTTCCATTTGGAAACTTTTGGTAATTTAATTTGTACTCAGTGTGCTCAAGTCTATATACTTCAATATTATTTGCAGCTCTAGCTGATTTATTAATTTGACCATTTTCTCGGTTATAGCAACTGCGCTCAGCGTTTTCGACTTGCCCTTAAAAAAGAATGAGGGAATCCACTTTTGATTATCTAATATATTTGTTTACTTTATACCGGGTTCATTCAATAATTAAAAGCATGGGCCCACTTGATAAGAACGTAGGGACCTCAACCACACAAAATTAACCTGAAAAGTTGTGATTTAAGGTGAAGTACTTTTCCAAGGAGTAAAACACTGCTAAAAATTCACTAACTTTTACTAACTACAGGTACGTTGCAGTGTAATGAGTTTACACATAAAAGAGAATTTCAGAACTTTTTTGTAATGCAAAGGGTAATTTTTTAAATCTATGCAAAACCAAATGTATTCCTTGCTTTTCAGCTACAGAATTCTTATGTTTGATTATAGTGCTATGTTATAGATATATGTATATTATATTTTTGGTTTTCGTTTGTTGGAATGCCATTTAGATGACATTATTCAGTAGATTTATACAGAAAAGTGAAATTTGAGGAATATATTTTGTATATTAAGACGCAAGTCATAACAAATAAATGTAAGAATAACCAAGAAACTGGGATATTTATAAAAAGCTATCATGTTAGGAGTGAAAAAACGCAATATTTTGTCAAATTTGTCGTAAAACATATTAGTAGGTCTATTATAGAATGTTAATTAAATATGTTGTTCGACAATATGTTTTTAAAACAATACTTTAAATGTTTTCCCTAATGTTATATTTTTTACTTCAGGGTCAGATAATGTGACTATATTACGGCGCCAGTGAAGTCATTGCGTTATTATTCATTGATGAAGTTAGTATGAAATGGCTACTGTGACGGAAAATAAGTAAAAAAAGCCACGTAAAGTAAAACAAGACATTAATGAAAACAGGTTAATAATTTTCAAGTCCAAATACTCCATGTGTTGATGAAATATTTTACGATAACGTTTAACACTGTTCAATTGCAAATTAGCTAATGGTGCCTGTATGTCAATGTGGTATTTAACTATCGAAAATCATAGATCCTATTATTTTATGTGGATAATTGTGTTTATTATTTTTGTGAACCTAGAAAATTGATAAGAAGGTTCCTTACAAGAAATCTATCAGTAGAAATATTTCCACCTAATCCTTACAATGTAACAAGTGCCGCAATAAAGGATTTGTTCTCAATATACATATGTAGCGTGAACAAGGTTCGAAAAATCCATTTTTATTGTTGCAAACCAAATAAGTAGATAAAACGAAACCTTTTTTTAAATTAACACACTTAAACTATTTGAAATTGAATCTAGATGCGAATTTTCAATCTATATCGGATAAACATACATAAATCACAAATTTACTAAATGACCGTTGTTAAAGTTTATAAATTCGAACTTTTCGTGTACGTGAATTTCAATAACAGTAAAATTTCAGTGCTTCTAAAATAAGATGTTTTACTACATGTAATAAATATAGCTGTAAAAGCGAGAAAAGTTTTATTTTGAACCAAGCTATCAATGTAAATAGACTATGCTGATATACTCATAAAATTACGACCAATGTAGTGGTGAGCTACACACACAAAAAATCTGCATGTCTGTAATTATTTTCTTGCTCGTGATACATTGAAATTACAAATTTCTCGTCTCTTAAATACTTGTACGGGATTTAATTTATGATAATCAGGCTTGTTGCTTGACACTGACACATTGTTAAAAATTGCAGACGATTGAAGTTCGTAAAAGTAAATCTCGTCTGAAAAATATATGACTTAAAGTTAGGTTTTATTATATTTAACATATCATAGCAACCAACAAACCATTGGCAAAGAATATTTTGTCCCTTTGAGAACATATTTCGTTGATACAAACTTGGGGTAATATAATATATTCCAATCTTCCATAAAGATAACATCATACTTTTTAAAGTATTTTTTAACAATTTAAAGTAAAAACTACCTATGTTAATGTCACCTGTAACCTGTTTACACCACTAGGTAACAGTGTATGCAAAAAATATTACAATTTGCATCATGTAAAAAAATCCAGCTCAATTCAAATTGCAAAAATACTTCACAGAAAAATCGAACTCATAAACGAAGCTTGTTTTGACAAATAATAAGTCATGTTTTAAATACTGTTTCTGATTATGTATTTCAGATCGGACAAAATCACAAATTAACTGCCTAGACGAAATCTTTACGTCTTATTTGAAAGTGATAAAATGCAACGTTGAAGGGATGTATTAAAATTGATGAAGGAAAATTGCATAAGCTACTAAACCTGAGTTTACAAATCTACCAGATCAGGAAATATACTTAAAATGAGGTAACAGAGAAAACGTAGTCATGTTTAAATTATCACGTAAACTATACGAAGCGTATAGTAGGATTTTTAACATATGTATTCCCTTTTTCTTAGGCGTCTACTGAAAATGTATGCTACTGAGAGTCACCCCTGAATCATAAAACAATACAAAGGTCGGAGGTTTTACGTTGTACTGCTATAATATATTACAGTACATGCTATAGTTAAAAATTGATTCCAACGCACATTACCTGGACCCAGATTAATTTAGGCATTATCCTAATAGGTTTTGTTGGGGACCTACTTAAAAAAACCAAATGATTCCACCCACGCACCCATGGGGTGCTTTTTTGTACGTCCCGTTTTTTGCCTGTTTTTCAATAAACGTAGCATATTTGACTAACTCATTATTCCGTTACTTAATAGAACTGGTTTTTAATAGATAAAACTTTTCAGTGAAAGAATTTTTATGACAGCTAAGCAAATTGTTACAAAACTAGCCAGCTCAGCAGTTCAAAGAATAAATGTACACAATTGCATATCTTCACCAATCAGTTAATAACTATAATATATAATTTGAAGCCAACGAACTTACATCAGCACATTTTTTTTAGAAGTTACTTATTTTGTATGCTCCGCGTTTTTTATTGAATTTTGTTACAGTCAGGTCGGAGAAAGTAAGATTTTCATTCTGGACTAAATCTACGACAATGATTACGTAGACATAATCATTGTTGTTCTGCAAAGATTTGTAGTAATAATTCCAAAAGATTTTTAGACGAGCACAAGAATACATAATCTGTTTTTCTTTTATATAACCGGTAAAAATGTATGAAAACATCAACATTAAATTGATTTTTAACGAAAACGGAACAAAGGCTTCCCATAATAAATAAAAAATTGGGCTCGGAAACGGAAAAAAAATTTGTCAGGATAGCACACTAATTGCGTAATATAATTAAGTGGATGCAGTTAACTAACAATACGATTTCGAGAAAATGGAAAATACGTAGTATCATAAGAAACTGGAAATTGTTTTTTAAATGCTGTCCAGGTACATTTTTAATATTTTGTAGTGGTTAGAAAGCCAAAATAGGTCATCGCTTAACCCAACCAATTTTAGTCAGCTAATTGTTCAAATACACAAAAACGATAATATTCATTCAGTTAAATATTAATCAACCTCTAAAGGTGCAAATATATTTTTCACGTTTTATTGATTTATATTGTAAAAGCGTGCTTGTTGTAAATTCCCAAAAATACACCTCATAACTAATTCCGATTTTTACTTGTTTAAAGTGAATTATAAATCTAGTTTTAAGGATACATAAGTAAGCGTTTTTGAAATTATTTTTTATATATTTTCCTGGAATTTGGCTTTTCCGAAAATTATTTTTAGCGTGGGAATAGTTTTATTCTTTCAGTAAACTTTCGATAATCTTTCACGATTTTATACCTTACTAGATTTGTCCTAAAAAATTTATAGCAAAATTAGTTAACAATGTTTTGTGTTGCATTTTTAGTCATCCAGGGACAGCGGACACTCGTTTCATGAGGCAAAAGATATAATATTTAGGTTTAAACTCCATTCATTCAACTAATTCAAACGCAAATGCCCTGACAGCAAAAAATTCAGTGGTGATTACGGAAGACACAGATTTTCTCGTTTACTCAACAATGGTTTCTGAGACTCAATTTGACTAACAATAAGGCTAACAGCCGTACTAGCTGCGCTATCCTGCATATAATAATTACTGAGGACTAAAAGCAAATGATGTTCTTTCTTTGTAGTTGACATTTAGGATTTACTCTCATTTATTTGAGGTATTGCATTTTTGAAGAGCGGACAAAACAGAAAAGTGGGTCAGTAGAAAATTGGTCTAGGTAAACTATTGTGAAAAATTGAATAAATAAGTATTTCAATTTTATTTTTCAATATGAGTTTAAAATATTTATTTTATTTTCAGCATTGAAAGGGGAAGAATTTTAGGAAGGATTGAGAGACAACGACTATCTTCCTCGCCTCGCATTAGATTCATATATTTTTATGTAAGCAGCCATATCCTTGATTTACGGATATACGTAAATACTACCAGATAAACACTACTCTAAATGTTTAATGCAATTTTACGAAAATCGTAAAAATAGCTATAATATCGACTTTTTATTAAATGACTGTTTTTGTAGACAAGATTTTAAACACTACTTTAAATACTTTCCGAATATTATATTATTTCAACTATTATGGTGAAATGTTATGACAATATTACGGAACCAGTAAAATCATTAAATTTTTCTTCATGCATGAAATACTTGTATATTATTTATGTCTTATGTATTATGGCTACTGTCATGGAAAATAAGTCAATAAACAATTTAAAGGAAAATAGGGCATTTGTGAGAAGAGGTAAATAATAATTCGCAAGTACAATTACCTAAGGTTTTACAAAAATATTTCACACATTATATTGTTCTGTTCAATTACAAACAGGTTGATTGTGACAGTATGTTAATGTATTTTTTAAATACGGAATATTTCACATATTATTTAAAAAAACACCTGAAGCCTTACTTTTTGAATTTAAAGATTATTTGGTTTGAAGATGTATGTGGGCATAGTTGGTTAGAAAGTTTTCGTTAGGATATGTTGTAAAACATGTTAAAAAATAAATTCATATTTATGACTTAATTTTTGTGAATCAAATGGGAAGTTGAAAAAGAAACTGTTTAATCTTTTAAAGTTGCAAACCGGATAATGTTTTGCACTGAATTAGCTTTGGACTGCCATCAGAAACACATAGATTGCAACTTTTAAAATTAAATGATGTTCAAAATATTAAATCTTTACATTGTTCGAATGTTAAATAAAATGACATTACAAAAATGATGTTTAAGTACATTGTAAACAAGGCTAGTGTTTTGTTGATTGCAATTAAAATGTATTTCATGGATTTCATGGGTTTATCTACATAAACAGTTTATGTAAAATAATATATAGTATTAACCAAATTTGATGATAAGAAATGTTTTCAGGTCACTCGCGGTTCATAGAAAACATGTAAATTAGTCATAAGTACAAATCTTTGGTGCGTGTAAACGAAATTAAATTTATGGGAATTATTTTTGTTCTACATCGCAATGCTGCAAATTACAAACGACTGAATTTCGTTCAAATAAGAATCGTTTCTAAATTTGATGTGCGCATGTTATGTTTCATTATATATTGCATATTATGCGCAGCCTACTTTCTATTGGCGACAACTATTCGATTTCACGTTTGCAAGAGAAGCTACAACTTAATGACCTGTACAATTTTTACACCAATAAACAAAAATTAACGTCAATATTAATTAGAATCGCTCCACAATTTTTCTATGTGAATCGAAGTTCTATTGAAATTGTATATCTAAAAGAATAATTGAGGTCTTTACTTAAACTTGTGTCCACACACATATAACACGTTATATTTTAAATAGTTACTTTACTTTTTGTTTCAGAATCAGAAAAACCGACAAGCTACATTAACGGAATTATTGCTACCTATCTGGAAATGAAGAAATATACCAGAGGTAAAAGGTCTATATCCGATACTAAACTGCAGCTGCTATAATAGAATTTATGATTATTCCAGTTCCCCAAAATGTAATACCATTAGGCAACAACAACAAATCCGGTTTTAAGTATTATAGAACATCACTTCTTGTAGCGTGTAAGAGGCAAATTATATATTTATTCCGTACAAGTAAACCGACATCGTGTTGTACTGAGGGTTAGTAATAAGCAATAACAAAACAAACGTTAACAACATGTCCCTCGACACTTTTTATGCTTGAACAAGGCATCACAATTGCAATAATGTTGGCAGCTAACAGCTTAATTTTAATTTACGTTACTAAATGCCTTGTTAATAAACTAGCCAACAAGGCAGTTAGAGTAACAAATATATAGAAAAGTATCGTTTTACCATTTAGTTATCAAATGAAAAGTTACATAAAAATATTATAATATAAACAGATTTTGAAATCGATTTTTGTTTCTTCCATATTGAAGTGAAGGAGACGTAGGTCTTCTCATTTTGTAATAAAGATCAATTTTTAACTATTCATCTTCCCGAATTAGCAGTTAGCAGCTTGATACTTCAAAGAAAATAATAATTTATAAGATGCATAGGCTAGAATTTATTATGTAAAAATATAACCTATCAACGGATGCTGTAATAAATGTATCATGTGAGAAAAAAACTAATATAATTTAAATTTTCATAAATATTTCATTGTAACAACGCATTGTAATACTGTGCCATCGAGTACAAAAATTATACATGAAAATATATGAATGCATTTTTATTTGTACAAGGATAAATTGCAAAAACTCTTTGAACTTGATTTAAATCCAAGCTCAAGTTTATCATTCGAGCAAATGCAGCATAACGATAATAATTCATTGACCCAGCGACGTTATCAGAGGATTAGTTGTGTCAAACACATGTGCCGAATTTATGCTACTAGGTCGCTTACCTTCAAATCGTTAACCATATCACGAGCCAGGCAATCAAGGCCATTTGACGGCTTATGTAAATAATATATTGAATAAATGATTGAATATATAGTAAATAGTATGGCAAGATAAGGCTGTTGATAAACAAGGTAAATTCTTCACATGTGTAAATAATAACATCGATAAAAGTTGACATGATTCCTCGATCAAATGACGACGATCAGTTTTCCATAAAAAAGCTGTTTACTTTATTTGTATAAACATACGTTTATATATTGATTTATAAAAAAGCAAAATATTTTCACAAGAAAATCTATTACATGTTTTTAGTAATTAATTTTAATTCATAAAAGGCTACACATATAATTTAGTATATTAAAATTTGTAAATCAGTAATAGCAAAAAATTTAATTTCTTTTTGTTAATGATTTTTAACTAGTCAGCAATGCATTTTAACTGCGTAATAAATTTGGTCACAGTTAGTGATATTAAGGCTCTCAGTAATAACAGAGTACGTATTAACGTAAATAATAGAACAACGTTGTTAATTTCAGGCTGCTTTACTATGTACGGTAAAAGGATAATTCAACAACAAATCAGACTACATTTATTCAGTTAACAGTCCAACACAATAATAAAAAAAGAGGTCGTTGCTAAAAGAACGCTATAATAATCATTCAATGAAATACCAATCCATCCCTTAAATACTAGAGTCACAGGAAATATTTTAAATTTTTGCTTGTTTCCAACTCCCTGAAATAAAGTGTTCAATATGAATAAACCGCCGCCCTAATTTTGGCATCTTCTATTTATTCCATCGTATATTTTTTAAATAAAATGTTCGTAATAAACAATCAAACAACCATTAAAATGAAGCTTCCTAAACACCAATGCCTTATTTATTATAACTTATTGAAGACAGACTTTTCTCAGTGCCGATCTTAATTAAAGTCTCAAACTCTAATTGAAGACTCACAGGATGGCTTTTTCGGCTGTAAAAGTTCAGATTAGAATTGACAGGCTGCACTAGAACAAAAATAATGCAGGGTTCTACTGTATGTCAGAACGAACTTCAGATTAGCTGGGAGCCACGAACAAAAAGACCAGGCTGATAAATCTAGTGCGAAATCTTAAGTACCAAGTAATATCATAGTATGATATTCTAAAGAATTCCAACCCTCCTAATATTATAATATTTTTTTATAGAGAACTGTTTGAATACTTTAAAACAATGAACGTAAACTCTAAAACAAAACTGATATTAGCAGCAATCAAACCATCGCTGTTCCATGTACAACTCCAGTTGATGACTTAACTTGAATAAAATAATATTGTGAATTTGTTTTAAAATGTGAAAAAGAAAAGGTATTCATCTATATAATTCATGTTCATTGAATTTATTTTCATAAATTCTTTTACTAGCAAATATTTAAAGAAAACACACACATAGGACTAATAAACTAGCTTTATCATGTTTTGTTAATTTGATACGCTGATAAACAAAATTTACTTTCTATTGATTTTGCCATAAGCATTTATGACTAAAACCTCATAGTTGCTTCCAGATGGTGTCACTTTCCTGGCATTAAATGTTCTTTGCCTGTCACCTCATGTTTCAGTCGACAAATTCAAAGAACTTCATTCGTTCTTGGATCTAGCCCGCCGATGATCACGTTATCAGAAGACTTTATATTTTCTAAAGCAATCTAGCTGACTGAACGTCTTGGGTAAACAATAACTAAAAAAATGCAAGTTAAAATTTGTCAAATTTATTTAATTAAAAAATGAACGTTATGTTCTTACTTCACATTGTCGTGTTTCGTGCCAAGTACCATTATCAGTGTAATTTTTATAATTTAAATCATTTTCCTTTGGTCGACATATTTACCCGGAATTACGCTTCCTTGAGGTAGTATTCGGGCCATGTTAATAGTAAAATTTAACTTATTAATTTCTCAGCCGTAGGGTTCCAGATTTGTCGAGTTGACTTTCTGCACATATCGGGCTGTGCTGTCATAGATGCTGAACATAAGATTATGTGCACATACCTATTCACGATTGACTTTTTGCTTAGATTACTAATTTCAAATATGTCTGACTTAACGTGTGATACAAGATTGTTCATAATAATACTGATTTACTTTACATACATTTAAAAACTTTTCATTTATTAACGTTCGCATATATATTTTGTATGCATTATATCAGTAATACTGAAGTGTGAATGAAAATATTTGTGATATATTTCATATTTTGTGGTTATAGTTTATAGGAAGTTATTCCTTAAAGAACCATTTTTTAAATTTTGTGTATGTTTTTGGAAATAAAGTATAACTCTTTTTTTAAACTAGCGACCGCATAATATACAATCAACATAGCATTTTATATTTAACTAAATGTAAACATAGCGGGTTACGTATTTAGAACGAAATGTCACGAGTTCTCATTATCAACAATGCATTTTGTAAACATGGGTCAGTACCCAAAGATGTTTGTGCTTATCATTTAACAATGTATTACATTTGTGACTCTTTTTAAAGGTTTTTGATGATTTTAATCCTAAATGAAGAAATATATTTTATAACTCGAAAGTACCATTTATACAGTATTTCTATACTTCAGTACACAATGAAACTAAAAACTTCAAGGTGGGTATTGACATAATCAAATTTTAAAAAGTGAATAAATTTTAAGTGGATATTTGTTATTATACAGATAAAAGTATTTTTATGTTTTTCGCTTAGATATGTTAAAACAAAAAATAATCTCTAACTCTGTAATATTATTTCCATACAGTAATCTTCACCTGAGCATTGCTGTGTTAAAAAAAATAAAACATTAGAATATTTCTTCGAAAAAAATTCATAATATTAAATCAAAAAATGGTAATCAATATTATCGAATAAAAATAAATTAAATATTACAATAATCGTTTTACTATATTTTGATAAATTTTTCCGATTGTGAAGTAACTGCAAATGTATTTCAGCAATGCTTTTTGTGATTTTGCCAGGATTTCTTCAAGTGTCATTAAAGTACTAAAATAGAAAACAAAAAATCACATTTTTACTGGTTTTAAAATGAACACCAATTTTAGTAATATGAACACCGTATGATTGAATCTGGTTACAATAAACATTTAAAGTATACAGATATGTGTGAGTACATGCTAAATAACATCCAAAATATCATCTTTAAATAAATCAAACAAACTTATATTTGTACGTTATACCAGCTTTCGTATGAAATATCTTGTTAACAAAACCACCAGAGATTCGTTTGACTTTAAAGAAAAAGCTATGACAAATCGCCAAAGATGGAAAAAAGTAATTGTAATAAAGTTTATTGATTTCGAATTCTATTCCGACAAAAAATTTTTTTGTACTTCCCATAGTCGGAACACTCCCTTGTAAACAGTTTTTACAAAACGTTGTTAGCCCTTAATAATTTAATGAAACCAACGCAAAAGTGATTTATTACGACAACTCTAAGTAACTAATATTTTGTAACAAAAATGTTTTACACTTACTAACAATGGGAAAATCCCGTTCTAAAATTAGATTTTAGGCATGAGTTACGGAGATGTAATCATGATTACTTTTTGATAGCATTACTGTTATTTTTACAGTTTAAATTTTGTGTGGATTTTCTGTCATTTTTCATTTGGCCCGGCTCACATCTGTCAAAGAGAATGATGTCAATAAATAATAACATTTTACGTTAGAAAATGAAGCTAAGAATATTCGTGTAAAGTATATACAGTATAACGAGTCTTACTCCGATAGTGAAAGGTTTCTTGAACTCTTTAAAAACCATTTACCATTTGTAAACTTCAAACTTGTATGTTATCTTCTATTGAACAATAAACATACAGATTTTTAGGAACTGTAAAAATTTTTGCATGGAGATCCTTTTTCTTCAGAAACTTGGTACCAAAAAAGCATGTTTACAAACCGTTTTCACTGTTTATGTGAGAAATTTTAGCTGGGAAATGTTTAATAAAAAATCATATTAAATTTAAAAAAACGGTAAACTACTTATTTTAATGAATTACATGTTTTATCTGCTGAAGCCAGTCATCTTCCGGAATTAGAAAATTCGTCTGAATTCTGATCGCTAAAAATAATAAATTTTTTGCTTTTCATTTGTATAGCATAGTTGCGTTATATCCCATAACAAGAACTAAAGATATTTAGTAGTCATATCTTTGATTCAAGATGTTCCTGAAAGAATTTGCATTTATAATTTAGCATAATTTAAAAAAGAAAAGGTATCTCATTGAATCCTATGTATTCCAATTGTGAGTACCTTCAGGTCTTTATTTCAATTTCTATTTAACTTGATAAAAAATAAAGTTCGAAAATATAACTAGGCACAGCCGTGATTTAAATGGTCATACATTCAATCGAAATCACATACTATTTTATTCTTTTAGATAAGTAAAATGTGCTGTAATAGTTTTTTGAGTTAAGTCCGTCGAAAATCAAAGCAGTTTGTACCCTGTCATTTTTGTACAATGAGAAATAATGAACGGCTTAATTTTGATATGTTTTACAAAATGATATGTCGGACACCTAATACCTTCAACTAGTTACCATGTCTTATTTTACTCAGAACTAATCTATCAGATTCAATTACGTATTTTCCTCATGTGTTGACATGACTTGTAGTTAAAAAAGCATTTCAATAATGGTCGTTTTTAAGTTTTCGAATAACTTCCAAAGATTTGTTGCTCATATAACATGTTATATTGATCAAAACATTGTTTTAACGCTATCTGGAAACCGGAACTATTTATTACGTAGATGAATGGATTCATCGTACTTATGCGATTGGATTGTTTGTCTGTCTGTCCACGCTCTAACTTTGATATCCTTCAACATATTTTTCATACTTGGCACACAGACACCTTAGGTCAAAGGCTCAAAGTGGCAAAGTGATTTTTTGCCAAATCAGTTCAACGGTACAAAAGTAACGGTCAATTAGCGGTTAAATGCATTTTAAATGGGCGACCTTTTTATTGCACCGATCGATAGATCAAATCTTGTTAAGACGTTCAGGTCTAAAATCAATGCTTTTTGAATTAACACTAAAATGGATAACAGATGTCGATGTCCGACGGTTGTCCGATAACATGTCATTTCATGTCAGAATACATTCAGATTCATCTACGTCTTTCTTTGTCTTGACATGACTTCTTGGTATTTACAAGATAAGACAATTTTATTCAAGTGCATGTTATTGAGACTATTTTTACGTTAGTCCAAAAACCATAATCTCGGCTAGCTCTAATAAACAAAATATTTTTGTTATTTGGTTGAAATTACTTGATATTGATTGATCTCATTAATCTGTCAAAATTTTGTTTTTACTTGACGTGGGTTCGAGAATAATCGAACGTCAAAATGACCAATAAAAAATGACATCACATTTTTGCCAATATAGGAACAGTTAATGATTTGGAAACTTCAAGACTGTGTTGACAAGCTTAAGCTAAATGTATTAAAAAAAAACTATCTCGTTCTAATTAAAAATTATTATCGGTCTATACATGTAACTGCATCGTTTTAGGGTTTTCATGGACCTAAATGTCTATGAATATTATTTAAAATTCCGGTTATTTCAATGTGCATTTGCGGGTACTCCCATTTTAATAAATCTTTAACTTTAAAGGTAATAAAAGAGGTTTCCCTTAACATTTCTATTGTGTTAAATGTGTGACTCAGTGACCCTATGTCAAAACAGGCAATTTTACTTCGTAATTTTAGTACACCGCTGTACTCATTAACATAGCCGAGCGTTGTATATAAAACTACATTTTTTATAACAAAAAGTAAAGGAAAAGAAAATTTGCAAATAAAAATATTAACTTACATAATTTACTAAAAAAAGCACTGCATGTTATTTCCGCCAGAGAGATTTTTTGAAATTACAGGTCTCTTTTGTACATCAAGCTCAAATCTACGCAGAAAAATAACATTTGCAGTTTTTTTTGTAATTTGATATAATTAAGGTTACTTTTACAAATTGTCGTTTTTCCAAGATTTGTTTCTTACAATTTTTCAGTTCGTTTGTTAGTAGCAAAGATTAGGACCATATCTGCAATTAAAAAAAAGAATAGTTTATATTAGTAAGTTATTATCTGCGAAATTGTTGCAAAAGTAAAAGTAACCAACTCAAATATTATTTTTTTTCCATAATGGAATATAGAATTATTGAATATCGGTGTTATTTCTTGATGCAACCCTTTTTGTTTCTCAAATTAATAAATTGTGTACTAAGAAATACTGAGAAATAGTCACAAAAATTGATAACACTAGATATATTAGTATAGAGCTTTCAAAACCTGTAATTTTACCGACACATTCTATTAACAAGAAAACTGTTTGACTAATACGTAATCACTTCAATTTGTTAATACAATTCTACTATGAGCCAAAATAGATCAACATATTTACAAGAGTATAAATTTTTGGAATTAGCTTATGACCTTTAAGTACAAAAACGTATTCATATTTTTACTTGGAACATACTTGTATTTCACAGTTAAAATAATTCTTCATGGAAATATAAATCCCGTTTCTAAATTTGTCTAGTTTGGCTAAACTCATTACATAAATTCTTAATCGTCGCTTCTTTTAATGAGTGTGGAGACTTATGGTATATTTGCATAGAGGTGTTTTACCCATTGTAAGTATTATATTGAACATTAAAAAACGAACTACTATTTTTAAATCTATAATGTCTATAGTCGTCTACCTCGTTTTATGTTTCCAGAACTACATCCCACACAAGTTGTAATAAATGTGTTATAGACAAGCTATAAATAGCAATTTCTTATTTGTTCCAGCATACTATAATTACATTGAAAACGAAGTCAACTTCAAAGTCATCATACTGCTACTTAAGGCATTACTAAAAATGTATCCCTTTTTGATAATTATTTACACGAAAAATAGATATAATCATTGAAAACCTTCCGTACACTATTTTAAGAATTTAAGCGGACTTTTCTCATATTTCAGTACCTACCACATCAAATCATAACACTAGAAATTGCTCAAACAAGATTATTTTATGATGAAAAGAACTTATATTTAGACTATATTACAGATCATATCACTAGTTTTTCATACAATTGAGTAATACAAATTAATCTGAATACATTTTTATTCAACTTGACTTTTCATTTTATGTAATAATCTTTTAATATTGTGGTAATTGTAAGTTTGTTGACAGTTTTTGGGAAGTTTTACCACGAGAACATTTTTGTCTACTTTTAACACATTTTTTCAGTCTTTTCAACACAAAGCATGATATTTTATGTGATAATTTACAAATTTCCTATGAGCATGTTAGTGATATTTGATAAACATCATATTTAAATGAAAGGCTATAAAAAGTCGACTCTTACTTTGTCGTTAGTATATCGTTAGCTTACACGATTTTATCGAGTCAAGTTTTTAGTGGACATTAACTTTTTGCGTTACATTTAGTTAGATTTGATTTGGTTGGGGGAGATGTTGATAAAAGCAATGGCACATGTTGATTTTAGGCACTAGATATTTTTTAATGCAGGGATTAGTATTTTGGATTATCTTTTCAAACTTTGTTGCAGTGTCCAAAACAACGAAAAGTATTTAACTATTTCCGACAATAATCTATTAAAACAATATTTATACGGGCCAATATGCAACTACATTCTAAATTTGATTAAAACTCTCTAAAAATAACCACATTAACATGAATAATAGTTCATGAAAATAGATAAACATTCATGGTCAAGTGTTTCTTCGTAAATTAACGCAAGATGATATCTTGTTTAACTGTAAACCCCTCTCTAAAATTACCAGAATACAGCTCAATTTTTTTGTAATTTTTATCGTATGAATATTTGGTTAAAAAATTGTTTACCTCCTCCAAAGCTATTTCTAAATGTTTGTCGTCAGTTATTTTGTCAACAACTTAATTTTCTCCATTTCTCACCAATTGGTTTTATGTAGCAGTGGCATTTCGGGGCAAAGATTTTATTGACTTTCCAATAACTGGATTCATAACTAGATCAGAAAATAAGGACCTTCAAACATTACTACGTATTTTAATTTAAAGGATAGCGTGATATTTAATCAATATTTGAGAATGGATTTTGAATATTTTATCATAATTTTATTGACCACCTGTTTGCAGCTGCGGTCGGGTTTTGATCCAGTTGTTCGTAAATGTGACATAACGTGCCACTGACAAAGGTCATCAGTTAGCACATTTTATCATAACCTATTTTGTATTCTTTTATCAAAATCCACATTTAAAATTTATGTTGTCGTTAAATGTTGGTGCTGTTTTATTTAATAAAACGAAGTTAAAATCTCATAGGAATTAAAACAAACAACTTGTTAGTTTTACTGTAAATTAACCAATTAACAAAATGTTCTCGCAATAATATTGTCCATTGAGTTTTTCACTTTTAGTCCAACCCATCGTGATATCTAATCAAGTTATTACAATTAAACTCGGTTTTCCTTGCAAACAAATGACTTTAAAATTACTTATATTGTTGTACTTACAAAAAGGGCCTATCCAAATAAAGCACAATTAGGTTATCAAACAAAAAATATTTTCAAATTGTATACTTTACTTTGCAGGCAACTTTGAGGTTCAGCACTTTATATTTTCCTAACTGGCTAAAATGTTGACTTTGAAATTAGCGGTCTCCTGTTTTACACAGAACACATGATTTAAGCACTAAGATACTTGTTCACATCATTTTCATACTCTACGTTGTCTCATATGATGTCATACAATGATAAGGATGCGTAATATAATGCGCTTTGTGCTGTAACGAGCGATAAGGTTATTACGTTATGATCAACATGAATTTTTATTATTAACTAAAATCAACAATTTTGCAAGTGAAGAATCACCTTAGTTTGAATGTATACTTATGGATATATGTATAATGCTGTATATACGTATATATATATATATATATATATATTACTCACCAATCAATTATTTATTAATCAATTACTGCGGGCTTGATATAAACTTTAATATTGATGTGATAACCTACTCATTTGGCGATAATTCTTTCAACAATCCTTTTTTCTTTAGCTTTATGGAAATGGAAGAATTACTCTTAAGTGGTCATGATATGATATCTGTCCAAATGCATGATAAAAGGTTTTACATTTAACAAAATATATTAAATTCAGCAATTAAGCTGAAACATATTGCTTTATATTTTAGCTCATAACTTATGCGTATTTATTTGGTACATTACATTACATGTGATTACATGATAAGTAATCACATGCAATAAAGTAAACTTTTTGTTGAATATCGAATGTATAAACTGTAATCAAACAAGTATGCATCGAATAACATACAGAAAAGCAACTTAATATTACCGAGGAACTTGCCCTTGAATTGAATTGAAGCAAGGAAACGTGATTCTGGCTAAAGAGTTCGGATAAATGAAAAGTATCAAGATGCTTTGTAAATGTCCTTGGTGTATTTTAATTGATCAAGACCAAATAAATAATAATGCTCACCACAAATTAGTAATTTATTAACTTGGTTTAAAACGATCCAACGTTTATTCAAATGAATTTCATCAAATTGTTAGACTACACGCAGAGGGATAAGAAAAAAAGGGAATGGAATGAAAGCAATTTTTTTGAAGAAGTTACAAGAGCGGCAGTGTTACATAGAGTCAGTAACAGCGATTAACGCATTCCATAAATCCAATACAAAATTGAGAACTTTGACCAGACAAAAAATTCTATAAAATAATTATATATTGTAATAGGATACATATACTACTTTGCAATGCATGAAAATGAACATTATAGATAAAGCTGTGATTCTTGTTATAAATTTATTATACTTTAACATTTTTGCATAGTTACAGCTAAATTACAGCTCTTATCTGAGAATACGGTAATATATTCGATACATATGATGACTATTGCAATGGACTAAAGTCGCCATAGACTAAATAAAAGTTTCACAAACAAAAAATTGCCGCACCAATTTTGTGGCATATTTATCATAATGTATTTAATTTAGTATTCAAATAATATTTATGTACACATAACCAATTTTTTTGTATTATGTACAGAAACTGAACAGTGATATATTTACAAACACTTGTTAAGTTTATGCACTATCTAATAGAATAAGATATTTTTTAATTTCATTGACTTGTTTAGCAGAAACCATGCCAGTAGCTTCATAATCAATGCCTTCAGTTAAATTTTTTATTTCATCAGTGGGGTCAGTATGCACCAAATCGACTTTTATCAGGTACACTATACCATCATTTCTAATACCAAAATGTATGCACATGGTTTTCTTATGTTTACTTAAGGCTGACGACCCAACTGCAAGTTTCGTTTCAATTTTCATTATCTCAAAACATGTAGTACTGGACAACTTCTGAAGAAATATGCTGGAGTTTGATTCTGAATAAATACAAAAGGTTCGAGGCTCATATGTCAAAAATAGCCCTTTTTCTAATGCCATCTCTTTGTCTTTACCAAAAAGCCAAATAGATGATGCAAGTAAATCAACGACTTTATCTCGGTTTGAAACTAACCGTTTGATCCCATTAAAAATGGTGTCAACACACGCTGACTCAACTGGGACTCCACTCATTGCATGTAAATAAGTTTTCATGGGATCCCAGAAATTTGTGCGATCAATGACAATTGCATTTTTAAATACGTTTACCAATATATCATCTACACACCAGTTCCGTGTTGCACAGTCTTTATGGAGTAGCTCGTCGTGATACTTTACTACCGTTCTGCGTATTAAGTAGTAGGATTCGTCCACTCTTTCCCGTGTTTCCCGGTCCATGTCTTTTTCAAAAAGGAATTTAAATTTTTTTAACGTTGAAAGAAATGAATCCAATACAGTCACATTTTTTCCATGATAGTTTCCTGCATGTGAAACCATTCGCACCCTCTGGCTTCCAGTTTTTCCTGAGTAGTATAAAATATAAAATGTTTATGCTTAGGTATCATTGAATTTCACACAAAATATAGTTATTAGAGTAAATACCAGATTTTTGCGCCTCTGGAGCACAAAAGTACAAAGCAATGTCCTGAAAATTCTTGGTTGATTCAGTTGCCACGAGGAACAAACCATTTGGGGGATATTCTTTTAAGCAATGGGCGTACTCGTATGCCAAGACAGATATTTCATTCACAAGTTTTACATAATGGAAGTCTGCAATTTTGGCTGCGTCAATAATTTGCTGTCTTTGCTTGCTTGTGTAGCAGTATGGTACACATACAATGCATGTGTCTATATCTTCGAGCGAAGATATTTTAATGGCTTCGATTTTCAATTTGCTGAGAAGATACGACAGCAACAACTCTAGGGTAAGCGAAATTTGGGTACCATTCAGTACAAAGTTTTCTGTATCTAAATTGCCATCTTCGAGGAATTGACCAATATTCCACGTCATACGAAGTTTTTCCTTGGCCTCTTGTTGATGTACTTCGTCGCCAAAGAAAAAGGTTCCTTTCTGGGCTTGACCCACTAACATGGGTACTGTTACGTAGTTTTTCCCTCCATAAATTATTACTGGATTCCCTTTTAGATTCAGGCTCATTCCAAGAAATTCATGGGAAATGTAGAACATTAAACATGCCCTTGTTTCCAGAGAACTACTTGCTTTGTTTTGTTTTTTAACATGGGGAGTACTTTTGGTTTGTTCAGGGGTTGAGAACACTTGACCCAATTTTATATCTTGACAAATTGTGTAAATTTTCTCCAACTGTGCATGCATCTCCATTTTCCACAAAGTTTTTATGTCCAATTTTTCTTCAATATTCTTTCTGATGTCATTTTTAAATTGAGTCTTAAGAAGCTTGACCATCTCATTGTGCTTCGTCCGTAGGTCGGCCATTTGAAAGTCCTCTGATTTAATGACGGTTTTTAAATGTTCCCTGTAGGCCAGTTGATGTTTTTCTGCAGTGGTTTGAATAAAACGTTTTACCTTGTAAGCTTGGGATTCTTTATCTTCGTCATTCGTTGCTTTATTATTTAAAAGCATAAATTCAGCTAAATCAACGTTATCTTTATCAACAACGGAAGTTTCAATTGCTGAAGACTTGTAAACACACTGATCTTCCAGTTCTTGCTGGTCTTTCAACGTACTTTTCCCAGAATCGTCTGTTTTACCGAGAAAATTTGGTGACTTTTTTGCTACATCAGTTGACTGTTCCTCTGACAAGTATTCCAAAACGTGTTTTTCTAAAATTTCATAAATGTGAAATAAATGTTAACGTTTTTTTACTAAAAGTGTCTCACAAAAAGAATAAATCTGTAGTAAGAAGGTAAATTTCGATTCCGCGCTACATACGTACCTCCAGCGTCTAATGAATCCATTTTCTCCCCAGATAGTCCAATAAATTTTATGCACATATTAAGTAAGGCAACCGACGTCTTAAAGCTTTCTCCTAGTTTCTGTACATTTAGCTGGAAATTAGCCTCGAGCATGTGGTTATGATCCGTGCGTTCAAATGTGATCGATTTCATTAGACTGCTTACGGCAGCAATTTGATTTTCATTAAAAGAAACTCTGCCCAGCTCATCGTGAAGCGATTCCGTTGTCTCAATATCAATTTGAAGCTCATTTGTTCCATGAAAATTTGTTCCAAGCCCAGCTTCTACATATCTGTTAAGGTGAACAACGTTCTCACAAAGTCTATCTCGTATAACGCCGAAATTAGGCAGAAATATTTGCTGTCGTAAATGTTGTATGACGGACTGAAAAAAGAAGATTTTATTTAGCACGATTAATTTTTTGTTTTTTAAATATAATTTTGAATATTAAACTATGTACCTTATTGTTGCTGATAATGTTGACAATTTTAGTTGAAACTGTGGCCGCAAACATATTCAATGAGTTTTCCAGCAGTGTCTTTTCCGGGTTGTCGGCTCTTTTACAGTTGACGTGGAGGATGCAAAAATATATTTTCTTTTCATCCACTTGAATTTGGAAGAGCTCTGGATATGCATATATGCCCATTTTAGTTTCATCCAAATATTTTTTCTGAGTCTTTTTGTGATTAAAGGCTTCCCCATAAGAAAATCCTTTTAGACCATTAGTTTTCATTGATCTAGTCCACGACATTTTCCCATATGTTTTCAAGTATTCACAAAGAATGTTTGTGAAAAATGACTTTCCGCTTGCTGCTTAAGATTTTCATTGCTTACTTCTTCTTTTAACCAAGTACGAACCAGGAAGTTGAAGTTGTCTTCACAGAAAATCAGCTCTCCGTTATCCCCACAACCAACAATTTGACTTTTTTTCCAGTTTGGCACTTCCATTTTGGACGCGATTCTGAAAATATTAAAAATATTTGATGTAATATTACTATATAGATACATAATTAATATAATTGATACAAGACTTAAGGTTTTTCAACTTGATAACATTTTTGCAGTATATTGACAATGTAAATGTCTGTCAAAAAATTAATTTCAAGATAAACTGACCAAAAATCTTTTAAATGCACATGTTTATTCAATAGCTTACCAAAAACAAAACAAAACTTTTAATGATAAGTGGACAAATGTTAAAATCTAGTAATTTACTTTGCATTAAGCGTTTTGGTGAAACTAACTCTAATGGATATTCCGGTTTATAGAATTTTTTGGTAAATAATCCACGTGGTCCTTGTAGTGCTCATTCAGCATGACTAATTGTGATGAAGGGTTATTTCATCATATTGTGTTTTACCTTGAACGTTTGCATGCAATATAAAGCATTATGTAATTTATAACTGCACACGGATTCACAAATTAATGTGTGGCCACTCAATTACATTAATATGCTGATATTAGGTAATCATTGTTACGTCTCTTGGTTTTTACACAATACTTATCTCTGACATTGATTTTTATTTTATGATCATTGTAGCTGGTACAATCAACTCAATCATTTTAGATAAGATGTCCAGAATTTCATGAGTGCGGAGTGAGTGTACAAAACAGGTTGTGTGTCTGGAGAAGTGTCCCGGTTTGAGCAAAACAATTCATGGAATACAAAAGGCTTACCAAAGCCATACGAGTTAGTACTAATATCAATATCGATTCAATGAGAAAGAATATGCAAAAGTCAAAAAAGAAGAATTTTTATAATACGCTTTTTATCGAATACAAAAATAAACAAATCTCGTATATCGATCATCACCTATATTTTTACTTCCTGTCGCATTAACTCGTACGAAATATAGATTTAATGTTTCTATTTTTTGTATGTACTAATGTTCCCATGGGGGTTAAAAACGAATTACGTTTTAAAATAAATGCATATATTACTTAAATTGATGGTTTAAAAACAAAACTCAGTACAAATTATTTGCTTTAAAACCATGTCAGAATATTTAGGATACTTTTTTTTGGATATATTCAAGCCATGAGAGAATTTGTTACTACACACATGTAGATATATTGATCATACAATACGATAATGAACTAGCTCAGGCAGAGATTTTTTTAAAAAATAAACAAAGTTCATTGAATACCTTTTGATCTTATGTTTGTGATTATATAATTGAGTAACTATACTTGCACTGCATTATGGCCGTATACTGTGAACAAAATATCCCTTAAAATTGTTTATTTCGCGGGAACTACTTAACAACTCAAATGTGTAAAATGCAATTACAAATACATTGAAGGCTTCATGAAATTTTGTTGAACTTTCATAAATTTTGACATGGTGAAATGCCCGAAGTAATATGCCTACGTAATATTGGAAAGATTTACTTGTGGTTATTTGTTTAATGACCTTTACTTGTTACTTAAATGAATCATAGTCATGTATATTTTTATTCTTACTAAGGTAACTTACAAATGTTTATATTGATTTCCGTTATATGAATAGATGCAAGATATAAAAGTTTTTTCAAGCAAACAGGGTATGCATTCTGAAAAAGGAAACATTTTTTAAAATGTCATATGGTTCAACGTAAATAAGGTAATTTTACTAATGACAACAATTTTATTCTCCGTATTTTCTCAAATATCTTTTATATGTGTACAAATGCACATTAGCATTGCTTTACATGCTATTTCTTATATTAGATACTTTTTAGTATCAATTTCATGTGCATACTTTACTTGGCCTGCGCTTTAAATAAAACATTTCGATTTACTAACTTATTATTCTTTGATTTCACAAAATTTGCAAATTAATCCATCTGAATGTGATTTCGAAGCCAAAATATCCACAAATTTGTCAATTTGTTTTAAGCATTCTTTCCGCCTTTGTCTCAGTTCTTCGTTTCCTTTCACGTCGATTTTGTCTAGGGCGGTTTGATATCTTCCACAGTAACCTACAAGTGTGCGATACTGCTTGGTGAAGTGTTTACCCGGACTGACGTAATCATCTACCTGTTTCATTAGCTTAGTCACATTCCTTTCTATTCCTTCTATAGATGTGTCAATAAGATCGTCTGTAGCATTCAGAAATAATAGTTATTAGCAAATTACTCATTGGAAAATAAATGGATTTAAAAATACAAAAAATTTATTCGAATTTACCATCCTCTGTGTTTCTTGTCTTCTTCTTACGTACTTGGTCGGTTGTTTTTGTTTTTGCATGCTCTTCTAAAATCTTAGTGTGAATATTATCATTTACAATTTCGTCCAACAGTTTCTGTAATTTATCTTTAACTTCTTTGGCTCGCTCCTTTGGTTTATAACCACCTAAGTATTCTTCACAAAATTCAGATTTGTCAGACATCATTAAAGCAGAAGCTCTTGAAACTTATAACAATACCGATCAATGCTGATATAAAACTAAATTGAGTGCAAGAAGTAAGTACGTATGTATTTGAGTATTTAAGCAGTCCCGAACTGTTTTGAGCTACAGCCTGGAGCACGCTCGTTTGATGGTCGACGTAATAAAAATGATGTTATTTACGTCAATTCAATTCCCATTTGAAAATGCACTAAAACTCTGTATTTGCAATGCTAGTATACTTGCAACGGTATTATACGTGATGAAAATGTACGTGGTAATGCCTTAAAAATCAAGACAAACCTCTGACAAGTTGTAAATGTTTGGATTAGATTAGTAAGTATTACAATTAAAACTGAAATCAGCACGCTGGTTAATTACTTTTTCACGATGGTAAATTTTTAGTTCAGTTATAGCGATCGTAGTACATTCAAATATCATTCCCAAATCTTCACTTCAATTTCAAAAAAAATTCCACCAAAGCATTTAACTTAAATCCAAAATCTTTAGTTATTGGACGTATTTTATAAAGTATATTACTATTGACTTTATACTTTTAAATTTTTGTTTCGTAGTGCGCTACAATAAACAGACAGTTTCTATGGGAACTGGGTTTCCAATTATTGAAAACAAGTCATATTAATTCAACATAAGTTGCAAGCATGTAGTCCTAGGACCGGCCCGATCTGCTTACCTCTACTGCTTACAAACCGCAGTGGACATGGTTTCAGATCATCATACGTTATCTTATCACTTTATGGTACTTGTATTGTGTATTTGACACAATTATAAGTAGAACAAAAAATAAAGTGTAGTGAGGTATTTAGTTATTTGCGTTGAGCAACACGTAATGCCAGTTTCTCTTAGAAAGTCAAAACATCTTACTACGACATATTCTTAATCTCATTCTTTGACAAAATCATGCAAACGAATGGCTTGCTCATGTAAACAATTTGATATAATTTGCACCAGTAATCATTATAAAACTGTATTTCAATTCAATTCAAGTAATATGCCATCTCTTTATTCAATACGCTCGAAAAAGGATTTTTTAACAGCAAATTTCCAAATTGAGCATCACTTATTATAATTTAAAAACTACTAGTAAAACAATTAATGTTTTGCAAATACATCCAATGCATTGTTTCTTAACACTAACGTAGTATCATCACATTGAGGTTTTCTGTATGTAGTAGTGTTAAAAACAACATAGTTAAGTATATTTATAATTTGAGCATATTTGACAATAATTTACCTTTTAACTGATGAATGTTACTACATAACAACCTTGTTCTAACCTTCAAAGTATTTTTACCTTGTTAATGAATCATATAAAATGCACCTTTAAAACAGCAAACATTTATTTCAAGTGTTCATAAAATGCATACGTGGAAGCTGTTTTTTAAATGAACTGCAACGTGTACAACTGTCTATTCTGAAGTTTACTCCTTAGTATATATAGTTTGATATCAAAATGACATATCAGAAAATAATATGTAGTTACACTCCTTGAATGAACATATTTGCACAAAAGATGTCGCTTAGCATCGCGTATGGTTGCCATGCTGTTTATACATTATATTGGGTCCAAAAACGCAATTCTTCAAGCTAAATATTTTTATGAATTGTTTTTCAAATGTTTTCAGTGTGGTTCTAATATTTTATCGAATTATAAAGTAAGGTATAAGCAAAATAATAAGTTACGACGCATAAAATATTGCATATCTAACAAGTACATGGTTTGTTTTAATGCAATCATTCCGAAGTTAAAACCAATATAACTATAATTGCACTAATTTGAAATTACATTTTCGTCACATTGTTAAACTGAATGCCGTTTATAACAAAATACTTGGATAATTTGGTATTGCTAATAAATATTTATTATATGTAACAGTTGATTAATCGTGATATGTAGTCAATTTATTTACTTATATATTTAGTTTAATTTAGAAAAATACACATAAATAAATATATTGACCGTTACCAATTGGATATTTTCCACTTTGTTTTACTTATATTTATTAAAAATACGTGAAGGAACAAAAAATTGACTCAGATGTAAAAATAACTTTTATTTGATCCACTTAAGTACATTCTATTATCACTTCACGTCTCCGGATGATGTAACATTGAATAGTCCTTGGGTTTGTTTGGAACAGTTGGATTGTATGCATGGTTTTACAACTTTAATATGAACCATGAATATAGCTTGACATAATTTGTAAGGTAAAATTTCAACATAAACCACTTGTTTTTTTGCACAATTAAAAACGTAATCATCTGCGGTTTTCAACTTGAACTAGTTATGCAAATGCAAGTCATGCAACCAAATGCTTACGTGGAAGTTTTCAGTGATGTTTTCTGGATGGTTCGGTTGCAGTATGTTTGAAGTATATGAATGCGCACACAGTTTTTGTCATGGTTAAACATGCCAAATTCTAATTTTCCAAATGGCCTGCAGACTGACCGACATTACAATTGTTTGATAAATTCTAATCTCCTGTCAGGATGCTCATCAAAACTGTAGACAAGATAATGGAAGAACAATTTCAGTTCAAGTATTGCATTTTTTGCGCAGTTTGTTCACATGTCTAAATTGTTTGTTTGTACGTTTCTGATTACGTTGCCCTTATTTACTGAGGTCTCTTACCATTGCTGTATAACCTTTTGAATATAAGGAATTTTCGGGGCTTACGGCTTTATATCCAGCAATATAACTATGCATAACACATATACGAAGGTTTTGAGTATTTTTATAAGCTACATACGAAATATTGAACTTTGGCACATCAGTCGTTTCTTTTGCCAGAATTGTTTTCTAATCCATCAAGTTTTACCTTGACATAAAAAACATTTTCATTTGACAAATTTATAAAATGCATACGTGGAAGCAGTTTGATATAATAAGTTGCTACGGGTTATTTTTAGACTTTACTCATAAATTGCATTAGTTCGAGTAAATTTATCACACGCGCACAAAGAATTAATAAGTTAATATTAAATATTTCCACTAACAGATGTCGCTTGGCATCTAACCGTCCATCCTACATCAATTGTACAATATGTTTTTAAAATTGGCTGCAAAGCTTCCTAAATCAATTGAAGCAGTCCAACAACTCTATTGTAATTTAAATGGAATGCATTCAAGTACAACTCCTACCATGGAATCAGTTGCAATACCAAATACAGCTAGGCTTGCGTCTAGTTTCCACTACAAAAACACAGACTAGCATACGAAGGTACACATTTATACTACCGATACTTTTTATTCTTCTTCATTTCAATTTGCCTGGGTTGTGTACATAAATCTACGTAATAAACATGGCATATAGTAATAAATATCGATAATTCTTGAACACTGCTCTAAATTAAAAACCGTATTGAAAAATTTGTAACCCAAAAATTCTCAGAGGGCCATATGTATGTACAAGAATCCATAAAAAACGGTTTTAAATACTTTTGATAAAACATCAGATATTAAAACAGCAGATTTAATATGTTAGGTAAATCACTTATTAGAATACATCTCGCGTTTATAACCAAATAGTGGCGCATGCTTATCAATTTAAATGCTTGTAAATTCTTCCATCCTAAATGTCCATAATTTATATGTTATGTTCTAATTGCTTCAAACAAAACTGCAAGCTATTTCAGTGAAAGGATTTACACGGATGCCAAATTAACCAATGAATGTCTTTTATATACCTTACGATAAATGAAATATAAAGCTTCAAACATCTGACAAAGCATAAATTCCTGGAAAATAGTGTTTTGCAAGGTTTTATTTCAAGAAAACGTAGTATTTTTTGACGAGTATTACAAGTTCCATAGTTAAAACCGGGCGGTGCTACTTTGTTACGGAGATAAGATTGATTTGCATTTTTATTCATGTCTTAAATTTCTGAGTTAAATCATCATTCACCCGTTTATGGAATAAAAGTTTTAATTTATTACGTAGTGAAACTTCCCATTTTGTACACTTTAGTAAATTTGAAAACGCCCTTGTGTCAAAACTGCACGAAATTTCGTATTTTATTAATGTTACTATGCTGAAGTGGAACGCCAAACATTCCCACGTTTAAAATTGCAGCAAGTATATATCCATTTTCAACCTCCCTGCACGCGAATCCCCAGCATTATCATATTAGTGCTACATCTTACTTTATTGCTATCCACGTTTTGTATTTGTATTTGTGAACACTGCACATTGCATTTGCTGGAGAATTCAATAATGCAGTAGTGCATATTAAACAAAACAGCTTGGGAATAAAGCACCTAAAAACAAGTTCATATATTGTTAACATAATTGATGACCAACAAGACAAAGACTAAAATTCATCAGACATACGTAAAATTTGCTACGCTATATGAAAAATTTGATTTTGACATGCTTAACCTTGACAAAAAATTCTACATATTTTTACTTCAAACAAAATATTTTTTCATAACCGAGCCAACCAAAATATAGCAAATAAACTTCCACGTAAGCCTTTGGTCACATAACGTTCATATATGCAATCCGTTGAAGTCTGAGACAACCATATTTGTACATACCTAACTGCACAACAGCATTCAAGTGGTTTATGTTGCGGTATAGCATTCCGAACCAATTCAAGGACAGTTCAATGGTACATCCACAGGACACGTGGAGAATAAATGAAAGGGCATGTAGATATATCACACAAATATCATAATTGAAATTTTAGTAAGCGTTTTGCTCTTTTATGTATATTTGGGGACTTACTAGAGTGCAAAATTATAATTGCAAATTGTACTAGACAAACAAATATTATGAATTGGGAAAAACATTTTTTCTTCTTAAAATTAATTAAAATTAATTACTCCAAAATTTGAGCTTTAAATAACAACTCAATATACTATACAAATAACTACTCATATAGTCATTAGTATTTTTACATAATTTAAGAACACATTCTTTATTATTACATATCTACGTTTTCCCCATTAATGCTACACATGTAAAGTTGAAATTTCCTTGGATTGGTTTGGGACGGCTGAACTCAAACACTGGTTTGCAACGTATTATATAATCTAAGTATAAAGCTTCACGAAGAAGGTCAAGTTAAATTTCAACATCAACCACTTACGTTATTCTGCAGTCAAATATTTACAGCCTGGTATTTTCAACTTGATTACACACGTACACAAGTTACAAAACAAGTTATGGGACGATTTGCTTACGTGGCAGTTTCGTTCCAGTTTTCTGAATAGTAAAGTTGCGAAAAAATGTTTTGCTTAAAGTAAATACATGTAAGTAAACAGTTTTTTGGCACGTTTAAACATATCGCAATCAAGTTTAAATTTAGCATAGCAGCAAATATGGCGTGTACTTTTGGTCAATTTTAATCTGCTGTCAGGTAAATCATCAAATATGCTGACCACATATTGGCACTTAGGGTTATTTTATGTTAAGTCAACGTAAACTTTGTGTTATGCACATGTTTAAACTGTTTGTTCTTGCATATGTAGTAAAGGCGTTATTAAATTACTCAGCAAATGGAACATAAAGTAACGATTATGTTTTAAAATCTACTCAACTATACCCGATTATGTTCTTAAAGTAGAACATGTTGGGGTAATGTACTCTTAACATAATTGTATTATGCTCTATCATAAAATGAAAATGGGTTTTGGGAATTGCGTTCCTGAATATGGCTCAATGTATACCAATTTACTACAAAAAGTAACACATCGTGAATAAAAAACTAAAATAGATGTTGGTAATTTCTTAACAAAGATGTCACATTTTTGACACAGTTCCAACTTTTTAAGACATTACAACTAATTCGTTTTAGAGATGGAATAGTTATATAGCTTATTTGCGTATGTATAATAGGACCAGAAATCTAATGAAGCAAATAAAACAACGTTTTTTACTATTTGGATGTGATCATTTGTAGTCTTAACATGTTATATATGCTGAAAACATCGGAAGCACTTTTGACCGTTTTCGATACAAATTATCCATACTTCTGCATTGTTCACCGTGCACCAATTTCAGTATTAGCATGTTTAAATAAAAACATGCAATGCATATTTGCACAAAACTGAACGTAAGCGCATAGACATTAAAATAACCTTGTTTATTGTATTCAATCATGTGCTGAACTTTTCCTGATAAGTTTCGCGATTTGGTTGGTAAATAATAAAGTACATAGTGAAGTATAACCCTCTTTGATGAGCACGGAAAATAGTCAAATAGTAATGTATTAATTAAGCGATGAGATTAAGTTAGGTTGAAGTACATTTTAGTACAACTGACTTTGCATAGATAAGAGCTTTCAGGCTTGGGTATTTTATTTACATATGTAACAATAAAAAATAATTAGGTCAGAAATAATAACATTTTAAATGATTTACCAAACTTGCTTATTTGAAGAATTTTATTTGTGTATTGGCACGGAATATGATTCAACAGCAGATGAAACAAAAATTAATTTAAATCGGTAGAAATTAAAATGAACAAACTTAAATAACCTGGGCTTATTTTACCTATGATCTGTATAAACGAAATACCCGTAAACTTCAATCGGCTTTTATGTAAACTTTCAAACATTTACGTCGCTGGACAGCTTATTTCACCCAGCCACGTTCATATAATCAGATTGTTTGATCAATACGATTGGAGCAATGTCATAAGTTTTATATCCCATTTTGCTAAACGACATATACGGCTTTGTTTTGCTATACATTAAATTGTGAACTTCACAAGCGCTTTCGTATTATTAAATTACACAATAGATCACTACCTGAACAAAATACCAGGTTTGTTTTTAACAAATAATGAACCAATCGCTCTCGTGCTTTAACCTCAAAATGTCCAGCAAGATTTTTTAATAGCAGGAATTTTTACTTCCAGATATTTTATAGATATAATAGATTGAAGCAGCTTTTTAATTTCAACTCTATTTTAAAAATTCTTTCCTAACAACACTTGGGTTGATAAATAGTTCGATAGTTTAGTGGAAGTTGCAGTAGATATTTGCATTTGCTGAGCAGATACTTGGTCTCTAATAATTTGGTGTCATTATGAAGAAGGCACAAGATAACGGGCCAAAATTGGCTAACACCAATAATTTGGCCCAAGAAAAATTCTTCGAAGGGGTTTTTGAACATTGGATAAAAAACTTTGAGCTTTTTGAAACTGGATCAGCACAGAAAAAACAGCAACTGAAAGAACTGCTTCTGGAGAGTTTACAAATAAATCATTATCCAGGCACTAATCAAATTACTGAATTTGACTTTAGCCTGATTCTTGAAAGTGTAAATTTATATTTGAGAACAATTGTAAAACATTTTAATACGGAAGGATATCTATCGAGTGATGTTTTGGATTCGTATTTAAACAAGATTGAAGAAAATGCGATTTTTCAAAACAAATATCTATCCATCATTGCCAAAACATTCGTCGAAAATATTTTCCAGCGTATAAATTGTTTCGTTAAGAAACAAAACGAATACATTCTAGCCCATGAGTATAATCTAGTCTTCGAAACTAAAGAAATTGTTTTAAAAACGTATTCAGATGAACTCTTTCGGTATCGCCGTGAAAAAGGCCCGTTTCCTCATGGTTTGTTTTTAAAAATATGCCAGTCTTTGTTTGAACGCTGCATGGAAGCATTCACAGAGTCAACAGAGTACAAATGCAAATTAATAAAAGAAAATCGTAACTTTATACACGAACTTGACACTTTGGCGAAACAGCTAATGGAAATCGCTAAAAATCAAGCACATGAAAACCAGATAGAAGGAAAACAAAGAAAAACGAATTTGGTAAGCGATCAAATTTGCAAAGAAACAAGTAGCCAACATTTCACTGAATCCCAGACACCTTCCCTTGCAACTGAGAATCCAATAGAAGCTTCATGGTCCTCCAACTTCGCAGGTCACAAGGATGAATTAGTAAAAGCAAAGCTCGAACAGATCGCCCAACACTACCAAAATGTTTATCAAGAAAACTTCCTAGAAGCTATAAACTTAGCCAGTTTTCATATGAAGGATTTGAAAGTGAGACATTCCCAAATAGTTCTTCAAATAAAACCACAATTTGAAAAGGATATTGCAGAAAAGATTGGGGATGAGATAGACGGTAAGAAAATGTGGCGAACCTATATGGAAGCTGATATACAAAAAATTTACAACGAAATCAAAGAAGATGGAAAACAAGAAGATACCAAACCAAAAAGTATTCCAATTGACAATAAAATAAAATCCAAATTGGACGGAAATTTCCTCAACTTTGATTTAAGGACCTCGAAACTTCCATTGGTTCTACAAATTACACAAGAAAAAGTTGGGATGGCACTAGGTCTACCTCAAGAACCGGCTGTCATTAAGTACAAAATGAATGAAACATGGACACCAAATATAATTGGTCAAACCTTTGATGGAAGAATATTATACGGCAATGAAGTAAACTGTGATGCTGCTGAAAATAACACACGAGTCAGATGGAATATTGGAAAAATCATCGAAACAAGAAAGTCAAAGCCCCTTGAGTTAATCATAGGAAATATGACAATGTCGGTGCGGATAGAACTTCTCCTTGGTTTGCTTCTCAAGAAACTGAAAACTGAAGCTGAAGAAAAAGTGCCATTTCAAAAATTTAAAGAATGCGTTTTATGCATACCATTTTTCTACACGAGTATGCAACGCCAACAAATCTTGGATTCTGCACGAATAGCTGGTTTTGGTATTATACGACTTGTTAATGATATTTCCATTTTAGCAAGCGAATATGCCCATGTTCGCATGAATAAGCCGAATGGGCCATTTCTTGTGGCAACCCAGGCTTCAAAAAACATCACTGATGTTGCCTTATTCAAATATGAATATGAATTACATAAACAAAAAGGTATGTATGTAATCAAGATTATGATTTTTTATAAGTATTTTACAAATGTCCACGTGTGTAAATGTCCCTTTACCTAATAATGTTTTGGTTTAACAGTGTGCACTGGCCAACATATTCGAATGGTATCACATGTGGGGAGTTATCAAGAAGACGGAAGCTCAACGGCGGAAATTGATTTCAGTAGGATAAGACGCATACTTCAAACTAGCGATAAGAATGATGAAATAGTCAAACAAGCAAAAACGTTTTACAAACTAATACAATTGACAATTTTAAAATATCACGACGAAGTCTTACATCCAAACTGTCTGACAAAATTTGACTGTCTGGAGAAACTTTTATTAGACGCTTTAAAAGACTCAGCAGTAGTATGTCTTTCCACTTATAGCAATGCTTTTAGCGAAATAATCTTGGCTTTGTGTGGCGAAAAAATTAATTTAGAACAAAATGAAACCATTTTGACAGGAGCTTGTCGATTAAGCCCTAAAAAGGGTAAAACATACTCTCATTCAGTGTCCGATTTACTCTCTTCTGCATTATGGCAACAGGACGGTGAAGATCAGAAATTGGTTTTAGACAACGGTCTGGTAATTGATCAACAAGTCAATATCTATACCATTTCGCAGTCCAAATCTTCTGTCTTCCGTCAAAATTTATTTAGCACGACTGCTTTTGACGTGACCAATTTACGATTGAATCTTAGTGGGACACAATTACTACAGAATGGACAGGCTTTACGAATTAACTTTTGTGTAAAAAATGATGGCATATTTAGAATGACCAGCGTTGACCTTTTAGATTCCGATCAAAAAAGGAAAATCAAAACTTTGACTAAAGGAAAATATTATGAGACAAGCAGTTCTTGTTTACAGAAAAATGATTTGGAGGACTACCAGCGTTATGTCAATAACGTTTTCCACAAAAGGTTATGAATTATGTAAGCTTACAAAACAATATTTTAGTGTTTGTCTGTATATTTTACTAGTTTAATTAATAAATAACACGTATTGGTAAAATATTTTTGATCATAAATAAAAATATCATGATGAATGTTCTTTGTTTCATTATAACGTTTACATACCTTATTGCTTTCAAATTAAAAATGCAAAATTTTTATTATTTCTAAATTGAATAAGTTAAGAAAAAACCGCTGAAACAAATTAAGGTTGGTTAAAATGTTGACTCATTCATAGTGCATTGGACCAAACAGCGACGAGAAACTTCCCAACACGAATGATTCTGCCATAAAGTCACTTGCAAACTTTACTAGCTGGTTTTGGTTTGTTCGAAGAAAATAATAAGTCTCAGCGCAACAATAGTACCCACGAAATCATAAATATGGATATATATTATCAAATTATTACGAAAAGCATGGAAAAAACTGTTTTTAAATTAGCAAGTACCACCATATAAGTATTCGATTCATGTATTTTCATTTTTAGCAACCCCTTTAATACGTGTATTACCGTGGTATATTATACCCCTTAAATTTTAAATTCGTTTAAAAATCACTACGGTAAAAAATAAAAATAATATCATGAATCACGCACCAAGATAAATGTATCATTTTAAGTCAAAAACAACAAATGCACGCATATTTGCGTACCCTAAGTTAAATCTGCTACAAAGTTTAAATTTTAAGCAGCTGAAAACTACAGACCTAAATTTTATGTTTTCTAAATACTACCAACGTACACCAATAATCGATAAATTTATCTGTATTGAAGACGAGCGAGTATCTGTTATTCAACAAGTTTATATATTTATCAACAAAGAAATCAAGTATTAAAATAATATTTGTGTAAAATGGGTTGCTCAGTTTATATTATTTGTTTTAGTAAAAGTTGTTTTATGGCCTAAAACTAGGTCAACAAAATTCCAGATGAGCGAAATGTTTAGTTTTTAATACTTGTTTTAACATTTCAGCTACGAAACGTCAATTTGACGTGATTACTTTTATTGCAACGCATATCATAAATGAAACTTAAAGATTACGGTTTCTAGCAATGTTTTATTATAATAAAAGCTCAATGTTAATTAACAGCATTCATAAATTCTGGCACCTTGTGACATGTCACCACTGGACCATTCAACAAGCGGAATCAATACGTTAAAACTTTATACATGATACATATACTAAACCTTTAAGTTGTAAAACTTTAATTTGTCCTATTTGTTAGGGTAGGGTTACTTTATTGCATCATCCAAAAACTTTTTATATGAGTTATATAAATGTACAACGTAATACTTTGGAGATTTGAAGAATATAACATGTATACATACAATCAGTGCATGCAAAGCATTAAGCTACTTGACTCGACACAATACATGATATTACTAGATAGGGAGGCAATAATATAGTGGAAATGTACTTAGTCGACACTATACAGTGTCGAAAATATATAGACGAATTTATTTAGTCGACTTGGTTTTTAGTAGTCGAATGTGTACTTAGTCGACCCTATAATATTAGTCGACTTTAGTTGAATGCATAGTTTGTCGAATGTGTATTTAGTCAAATGTTTAATTGGTCGACTTCATAAGGTTTCGAAAGCAATGTATTTCGAAATTTTCTAATTGAAATTCGTATGCTTCGCTATGACACTACGAATCAGTCACATTACTTACCTAAATGTAAAATGATATGATTGACATCGATCCTATAAAAAAGACGAACGTAAGGTCCCGTGTTTTAAAAATATTTTAAATTGTAATGGCTATCATTTCTGTCTCGATTTCGGCACGGGTACATCAAAATCAAATTAAGCAGGGATCCATAACAAGTTCCAGTAAGAAACGAATTATTTATAATTTTTACCGACTACCGAGATATGTTGGTCAACCCAATGGTTGGGGGCAGGGGCTACATTCACTTATCAAATCCTTAGCTAATCCAAATTCCAACTTAATTAGCGTTAGAAATTTCTAAAGTGATGATGCCGAAGAATCGATGCAACATCAGTCCTGAAATATTTTTAATTTTAACAATAATATAGTGGGACTAATACTACTACCATTGCAAGACAAATACGGCACGAGACTAAAACGTTTTGTTTTTAGAATTTTGTTTTGTTTGTTCATACTTTGTGAAACCAAAGTTAATGCTCAAGAGTCATATGCATATTTTTAGTTTTATCAATTATATCGATTCGACAGTAAAAATTCGACTCAAACCAGGTCGACTAATAAATTTCAACTAAATACTTGGTCGACTAATTAACCCTATCGACTAAAAAAATTCGACTATACCAGCAGTCGACTGAAGGCATTTCCACTATATTATACTGACCCACTAGTTAACTTCATGTGATTGATCGACTGAGTTTTCTAAACGCAGTTATTACCATTCACCAACGTTGCGCAACTACATCGAAAATTAATACAGAAATCCGCTCAACACTGACATTATGTAATAGTTGAAAGCATAAATTCCCCTTAAACGCAATAGCTATTGTGTAAAGCATTATGTGGACATTCGTTTTACACGCTGCAGCTACATGGTAAAATTTTAGTAACACATAATTTAGGTTTACCTGCACACAATGTTCTCTACATATTTGTAAATTTGCAAAATTATCTGCACACAATGGAAACAAAAGATGATAAAGTGATAGCTGCCCCACCAAAAGGTTGTCATGCATATATAGCGGATACATTTTCATAGAATTCTACCCAAAACTTGTGTATAAAAACTGTTAAAAAAGTCGTCAATTTTCAACTAACAATGGGGAAAATTCAATACCCATTTCCTCTTTTCGAGGTTGAGGAAAACGAAGACACATCAATTTCATTTAGTTGTTATTATGAAAGTTTTAACACTGCTCTTAGCTCTTTGGATCCAAATGTGACCAACGAGAAATCTCCCATGGTTTTTGTTGGTGTCACTGAAAAAATAAGCCAAGTGAAGCAAAATGATTCTTTAATAGTTTTGCCTAAGCTCCTTGAAGCTGTCTGCAAGAAACTTGGGAGTAATTACTGTGAGTCTGCGTTGATTTCTGCGACAGAGTTAATCACAACACCTGGAAAACGACAAACCATTTGGCTGTGGTGTCCTCCTATACCAACCGTTTTCCATGAAGATGAAGAGCCGGTGAACGGGTATGTGTGCCTGGTCAGCTGTTTGTCAAGTCATGTCGTTAATAAAAACTGCAGTACTCTAAGCCAACTAGGTGCGCAGTGTATGCTACTCTCGATAAGCTCACGAATATGCGAGATTTCGAAGCGGAAAATTCCTGAGGTAACATTGATTGTTTTGTTTAACTAGTTTTTGTGATGCATTTTGCACATAATATGCATTAAAAAAATATTTGTTGTTTAAACAGAACGGACTGTACGACTGCTTAACTTACCTTAACGAAATCGACTATACAAGTTGTATCAAGAGCATTCCTGAAAGTTTTATTCATGTGGTGACTGGAACTGAGGCTTTCAACGCGCATTTGCATGGTAAAGGCCTTCCAGGATGTAAAGTCATGCCGTCAAGGAGCAGAAAGAAAGGATATAACACGGTACAAATTGCAGAGGAACTTGGAGACATGGAAAAGATCCCAACAAAAACAGTTAAGATCAAAAACTGCCCAACTTCGGTCACTCTAACAGTCTCAAATGCTAAAGAGTTTTTGCATCATTGCATAGCAACTGCAAACTTGAAAATATTTGACTCATATCCTAAAAATGTAGTTAGTTTTTTTGAGCGAGAAGACTATTGCGACGACCTAGAGTCCGAAGATGAACAGCAAGAAGAAATTGATGAGTCGGAAGAGACATCTGAGGAAAACAATAATATGGAAAACGATTCGCCTTCACATCAACTTTATCTTACAACACTCTCCACAGTTGTTGAAGGTACTTTGGACACTTGGACAAAAAATATTCAAGAATTACACGACATTTCTGTGTTAGAAGAAAGCTTAAAAGAAAGTTTCCTTGACGAACTGTCAAAGCTTGATGATAACGATTTAAAAAATCCAATCGCTCAGTTCATGGTAGGAGTACAGAACGCTGTGAAAGAATATGTGACTGAAATGACAGCTCAATTTGAACAGCACGGCTATTTTTCCGCTGAAAATTTAATTTCACTGCATGAATCCATTGTAACCAAGACAATACCAGAAAACTTTCTTTCAGATCCAACGGCAGAAACGAGCTTCAGAAAAGCATGTGAACAGATATACTTAATTGTGAAAAAGCACAACGAGGGCATAATAAAACACCAAGCAAAGCTTTTATGCGAAGTCAGCACAGACGTAGAAAATCTGTACGAAAAGCAGCTTTGTCGCTACAGATCAGAAAATGGCCCTTTTACAACGGTCGTATTTCCAAAAATATGTCAAGCCTTGTTTATTCGTTGCATGAAAGCGTTTACGCAATCTTCAGAGTACAAAACGCAACCTATAAACAGTAACGTTTTCAAACCAGAGCTAGACGATTTAGCTTCAAGGTTAAAGAAAATTGCGGCAAAGCAATCAAAAATCAACAAAGCGGAGGAGCTTGAACAACAAATGAAACTAACAGAAAATTTGCACAATGCTGACAAATGCCAACAAATTGTTCCATGTTCCTCGCAAAATGTCATCTCAACTTCTACATTTAATCATTCTAAAGAAAATGAGTCGTCTTCTCTCCCAGGACAGGTTCTTATAACAGGAAAACCCTTCACAACTATACAACCAGAAGACGCCCCTGAAAATGTCATTGCCCAAATCCACCTCCAAAATTGCAGACAGCAATTAAAACTAATTCCATGCACAATGGAAAGTATTGTCGATCTTGTTGAAGTCATGCGCCGCTCGAAACAACTCTTTCGAAAGGAAATGGAACTAAAAGGACTAAAATCTGTTACCAAAATAATATGGCAAACTCGAATTCATGTCGAATTTCAAAAAAATCTTCATGCTAACATAAAAAGAAAGAATGACGTTTCAAGTGATGTTATGAATTCCAGTATCAAATTAAAAGGATTGAGGAACAATGAAGAAATTTCCGTATTTCACATCACCAAGGAGCTCATATCTGTTGCGACGAAGTTAATTGAAAACCCTGGCAGCAGTTCACATAAGCTATTTGCTATCCAAGCACCCAATATAGTAGGTCAAACTCATGACGGGACTTTAGTTTATGGCAATGAAGCCAAGAAACAAGAAGGCTCTGGCTTGCTACGAGCAAAATGGGACGTTGGAAAAATAATAGAGGATGGAAACACGAATATGTTTGAAGTAATGGACAACCATAACAATAAACTCGTTCGAATTGAATTTCTCCTGGGATTTATCCTCCAACAACTTCGAGATGAAACTGATTCTCAGGATATCAAGCGATGCATTATTTGTTTACCATACTATTACACAACTATGCAACGATCGCAAGTTATAAATTCCTCAAGGGTAGCCGGTTATGTTAGCACACAGCTTGTTAATGACACCACAGCAATTGCATACGAATTTGCTCAGTATCATTATATGGGTTTGAAGCCAGAGCTGACTTTGATTTTAACTGCAAGATCAACGGAAAATATATGCGTAGACTTGTACTCGAACACACTTGTTTTGCAAAAAGGTAACCATTTTTTTTACGATATATACATAAAATATTAAATATAACCCTAATCACAACAATACTTTTGTCCCTAAAAGGTTACCTACGGCAGCGCATGATAATGCAAGCCCATTTTGCCAGTTCTACCCATGTGGATGACGTTTCAAACAAATACGTAACTGATATGCTAGCAAATGTCAAAGTAGGTCCTGAAAAACGACATAAATTGGAAAGAATTTTTGGCCTTATCGTAAAAGCTATATTACAATACCATGATGGTATCCACCCCAAACACTGTGAAAGAAAGCTTAATTGTGTAGATGGTTTGCTAAAACTTGCCTTTAGTAACACGGTCATGGTTGCTAAAGTGCCTTTTAAAGACGAAATGCTGCACATTGTTTCTAAAATTTGGGGTGAAAATATACAAACAGCGACAAACGAAACAGCAATATGCGGAGCATCGCACCTAAGCATTCAAAAGTGGAAACAAATGATTCATTCAATTTATGATTTACCATCATCCGCTCTTTTTGTTGAAACAGGTGGAAATTTTTATGAGTTAGGTAAATCGTTGGTATCCCGGCAGTATCCCTTACGTTTTTCTGTGATTTCCCATTCAAAAACAACGTCTTTTTATCAAAAGCTAATGACTCAAACTGGGCTTGAGGTTATGCGACTAGACACAAATTGTTCAATGGACCCTGCTTTTCCTTCAGAATCTAAGAGAAAGCTGCAAATCCAATTTTATTTGAACAAAAACGGTATCTTTTGTGTTTCTGACGTAAAGCTCCTTGATTCGAACACAAATGAAATTATTCGAACTTTGACACCAAAAATAGATTATGAGCAAAAAGAACTAATTTTAAAAAAACATGAACTTCGGCGTTACAAACGTCAGATTTTAGGCAGCAGTAAATTTGACAATCCACTTGAAGGTCGGATCCCTAATGAAGTGCCTCAGTCTAATGTCGACGATGTCTTGCAAGCACTAGGGCAAAATCAAGGGCCAAATGAACTCAATAAAGAACGACAGGAATATCAAGGAATAAGTAAGCAAGTAGAAGAGATGATAGATGACACAGGGCACGAAGGGCAAAAATCAGTTCAGACAGATCAACTAGACACAAAGAGACCACTAGAAGATGGGGAAGAATTTGTTGGGGAAAAATTAGGCCATGGGGAACCACAAGGTTATGGGGGAAAACAAGGCTTTGGGGGAAAACAAGGCTTGGCGGAACAGTTAGGCAAAAGGGGAAACCAAGGTCATGTGGGAAGTAAAAGTGAAGGAAGACAAGATGATGGAGAACGACAAGGTGTGTGGGAGCAGTTAGGCGGTATAAGAAAACAAGATGATGAGGTACAAGGGGATGGGGGACAAGGTGACGGGGGACAAGGTGACGGGGGAGAAGTTGATGACGGACAAGGTGATAGAGGACAACAAGACGCAGGAGAACACTCAGAGGGAAGCGGTCAGACTGGATCAGTAGCCTTTAAAAATACGTCAACATCTGATTTATTCGAAGAGAATTCGTACAAAACCTCGCATGAATCGAATTTGTCAATAACACGTACTGTGGACTCCACCCAAGAAATACCAGTCACTTACGACTATTTAGCAGGGTTAACAAAACGTTTAATAGAAAAGTTGAGTGCAAACTACAAAGAAAAGATGAACAAGTGCAAAGCGTGCACACCTGAAAACTTTGAAGGTTTGCACGCTATTCACATGCAGGACTTGTTAGAAAAATTTGATAAAGAAGTTCTATTTCCTAAAGACACGCATACCTACCTTGTTTATCGAGACATTTTAAAAGAAGGAATTCAATTAACATTTAATACATTACAGACAGCTAGAACGGAAAACAATAAAGCCAACTCTGCTGCTTCGATAAACGAATTAGGTTAAGTAGAGCTAGAGAGTAACTTCCCATATAATATTAAACAAACAACTAGTTTAATTCTGTTGTACAACAAAGAGCTACAAGAGAAGTGGTAAATACACTGAAATAAGCAAGTAAGTTATCCAACTTATAATTTGAAAACATAGGTCTTTAAGTTTCGTTTTAAAAACATAAAATTATCCATATCAATTAATTAATATTCTAATACTGTTCATAATTGTGGTAACAATGTTGTAAAAAAGAATAAATTGTAGCACAAACCTTTTATTTATAACTTAGACATTTATTGTTGCTTTTTATTTTCGGAAGCGCGGAAAATGGGAAAACCCCAGATCAAATATGAAAAAATGATTTGTTTGCATCAACAACCTAAACCTGTTAAACATATTTATGCATGTGTGTCTAGATCCGTTTATTCCGATGGACGTTATACAAATTGTTTAACAAATACGAGATTTTATTTACATAATATCTACTTTTTAGGTAAACTCTGAAAATCTAGAGCCTTTGACTTCTGACTTCTTATATTTTTTTGGATATCTCATAATGTCGAAAAATCATTTAAAAAATAAAAAATAGGTTTCCCTTAGAAACTGCCCTATAATAAGAACCAACAATAAAATCAATTTTTATCATATTTTGTTGCTACTTAAATGCAACAAAGTCACTTGTTCTTAATCGAAGTTTGAGAGCAAGCTTGGAGAGTTTGTACGAGCGATTCAATCACTCGCAGTTGAACACGTTCTGAGTTCGAACCGAACGTTCAAAAACTCACAGTATGTGGTCGATCCGAACACACGAACAGCATTATATTCGAAAGTTGAACAATTAAATAGTACAAATATCCTTAGAAATAATATTTGGGAACGGCGAGTGTTATTTAAAACAAATATTTTATTAGCTCTACGTTTCGATTTCTTCTTGAAATCCTCATCAGGAGAAAAATGACAATTGAGTAAATTTTTATCACAAATACAAGTTTAATATCAATTTTAGTTGAAATTTAAGATATCATCAAAGAAAGTATTCCAGAAGTTCAGTAGCAAATCACGAGCTTCTTGCTAGTTCAAATATCCATTTTACGAGCAAAAATGATTACGAGTTTTATTTTACTCATCAAGAACAGACTATTGACTTTTAACTGATGGTACCTTGCTGAAATACCTGGTAGATGCCTTTTACCATGTTCTTATCCAAATTACATTCTATAAATCTGCATAACAAGCTTTATAATATATGTTGAACGAACAGCAAATACTGAATAATTTTTACGATCGAATTTTATCCGCATGCCAAAACCTGCTGGGTTTCAGTCCATCTGAACACGAACTCGAACAGTTCGGATCAAATACGCGTTTGCATTGCCCTATTTTTGATCATGGTGTTCGGTCAATAGCAAATCCCCCAGCCTTGTTTGAGTGTAAATAACTCAAAAGATAGAAAACATCGAACAGATTATATTGCAAAGTTTTTTTTGCATTGGAATACTTGAATTTACACGTAACACCATACCAAATATCATAAACTATATTTATTTCTGAGCTTAGCAATAGAGAACGAGGTGTTGATTTGTTATACAACTGATAAAACCAACCTTTTTTTCGTTTGCCTGAGTATGACACATGATAAACGTGAAATTAAAAACCGCGTATTGTTAATTTTAATTTTATACACAGATATATACAGCTTTTCTTTATTATACAACTTTATTATACAATCTCAATATCCACATTACATAGCTTAATAAAATAAGCTAAAAATAATACAAGTTCAAAGCTACTTCCTGTTTGATTACTGTTAGAATTTTGGCAACGGGTTCACGTTCTAGGAATTATTTCTGCAGGGTAATAAAATATTTTTTTAGTGATTATAATTGGTTTAATAATTTAAATTTCCAAGTTTCAGAAAAAATAGCAAAAGAAAACGATGAGCCTAAAAACCAGATAACATCCTGGAATCGTAGTATTTCTTCCAGACAATGAACTAATCTAGTAGCGAATACAAGAATAATGCTATTTTAAGGTTTCAACAATGCAACAAAGTTCAGTAAGTAAAAGTATACGACATTTACAGCACATATCCCATTTTAAAGGCATAAATGAAATTTGTTTTATGACACTAGTTTAAACAGTACAAAAGCAGTGGCAATAAAAGGAATACAAAGTTGTGGCTGAGACAAATCGCAGTAAACACACGACGACAAATTTCAAGTTATTGTATAAACCCATTTTGTGGCTGACTACTGTGTCCACATTTTCGATTTTGGCTTGAAGTTTCAATAAGGTAACTATAATTATTTACAAATTATCAATGAGCTAACTGTCATCTTTTAAAACACAGAATTGTTGTTAAGATCTGGTATTATGTTAACATGCGAAAAGGGGACACGTTAAATTAATACGCGCGAACTTATTTTTACGTAGTTACATTTTCCCTCTTAAGGATACTCAAAGACTTTTATTTATAAATAATATCATCAAATCTATAACTGGTATAAAGTTAACAATAGCTTTTAATTATGTTTGACTGTGAATAGAGACGTGGTTGTTATAATCAGCCAACCAACTTTTATTATTACATTTTGATTTACAGTAATTCCACCATAAAATAGTAGGAAATGATTTTTTATCTCCCAGACGTATTATGTACCGAGCCAAGTAATTTTCATTGAGTTCACTTATTCACGTTCAAAAATTACTTTTTGCACGTGCAAAAAACGGGTTTGTCACATTAATTACTACAATCAAACATCATTAGGTTTCGAAAAATTACGTAATAAGAATGTACACAACAGAATGTTATTAAATATTTTATATTTTTAAGTGGTTTGTCATTTTAATTAAACCTTTTGTTTTAAGATTTAAAAAAGTTAAATTTACAAGATTTTTTTTTTGAAATCTTGATTTAAATATTGGACTAAATAGGTTATTTAGTTTTTGTGAGTTCTTGTTTCTTGGTAGCAACAAATTTGTAAAAAAAAAACACTATTTAGACAAACCTATACATATACTTGTGATACATAGCAGAATACGGAAATGAAATTAGAAAATTTCGGCTTAACCTTTCTTTTAAATATACATATATTTACCACCGAAAAATTTCAACAAAAAATCTAAACGAAAGCATGTATTAAATTGATAGAGGCATATGTCCATATCATTGAGATCTTTAAGAAAGAATTTAAATTCCGATTTACGACATTTAATTTAGTATATATAATGTAAACCTCACAGAGTAACTGATTCTCGTGTTGAAAAATGATATCAACAAAAATGGTGAAAGTGTATGAATTTTTTTCCGGTCATTTGTTGTACATACATACATTGCTATTGTTGGATGTAAGCAACTTACCCTGATCCTTAACACATAATTAAAGGAACTATTTATTTGCAGCAGCAGCTGTGGAACCTAAATAGATTTTCAAAAGTTTGAATAAGAACATTTTCAGTTGTGGATACACTCAATTTCTGTTAGTAAATGAATTTTATGATTTAATTTGACTATTAGGATTCAAATACCGATCTTTTGAATGTACATTCAGAAAAAATTAGCTGATCAGTCAATTATTTGTTTTATACTTTCAATCAGTGTACTAATATGGATTTCCAAACAAATATTTTTTGATATTGAAATGTAAAATCTGGGTGATTTTTTAATTGAAACTTTTAATATTCATATTTACAATTATGCCAAACGTTTACACAAATATTATATAGTGTTTAATGTAATATGTGTATGCATTGCAAATGCTGCATCAAATAGAATCTTTGGAACTTCATTCCGTATGGATGATATGTATCTGTAAAAATATTTTTAGCAATAATCAAAAAAAATCGAAAAAATTGCAAGTAAGCAACCCAATCAGACTAATAGAGCCATCATTGGTTAAGCCATAAAATTCGGGTCTCACTTGACCCAAAGTGGTTCGTTAATGTACTGAATAAATAAACACGGCTATTGGTCCAAAACACTAATACATTGATTAACTTGGATAAGACATCGGAAAAAGTAATGTAATGTAAATTACAATGTAAACTCTTTTTCGAATTCTATTTTGTTCATGTGCTGGTTCATGCTCATGTGTAACAAAAAATCGGCAACGATTTAATTTTATTACTGATTTAAAATTTAAAAATGGCTGCAAGACATTGGAAATAAAACGAACGAATGACACCAGAAAATATGGGTCTAGGCCCGTTGCTAACATTACGTTTTGCTAACATGTAAAATTTGCTAACAATCCGATTTGCCAACACGACCTTTTGCTAACATTGCGTTTTGCTAACATTACAATTTGCCAACATTCGAGATGCTAACACTGCAATTTGCTAACACTGCAATATGCTAACAAGTAAATGAAAAAAGAATACGAAAATAAAATAAATAAATCTTGACCTACCCTAACCTAACTACGTGAAGGCTAGACTTAAACTGAAATTATTACCCAATAGACATGGGTGCTGAAGTTGGGTTAAATTTTAACCTAACCTAACCTAACCTAACCTAACTGAACTATAACATTGCTAGAGCTGGGTTGGATTTTAACCCAACTGAACCAGGTAAACCATCATTTAGCTAAAGTCGGGTTTTATTTTAGCCCAACTGAACCAGCTGAACCATCACGTAGCTAAAGTCAGGTTGGATTTTAACCCAACTGAACACGCTGAACCATCACGTAGTTAAAGTCAGGTTGAGTTGGGCTGGATTTTTAGCCCGCTAAACCATACCAAAACGAGATTTAGGTTTTATTTAGGCTAGTCCAACTGCAGCAACTAAATTTAGATGTCCAAGCAAAGTGGGCTTCATTGTTAGCATCTTGCAGTGTTGGCAAATTGCAGTGTTAGCATCTCGAATGTTGGCAAATTGTAATGTTAGCAAAACGCAATGTTAGCAAAAGGTCGTGTTGGCAAATCGGATTGTTAGCAAATTTTACATGTTAGCAAAACGTAATGTTAGCAACGGGCCGGTAACGGAAAATATACCAAGGTGAATGTACAACAATATAACAAAATATAAACCAATGGATAATGAGTTACTCAAACTTTACATACAATAACGTTTCAATTAGTTGTCAACATTATAACATTTTCATGCTTATTTATGTAGAAAATAATTATCTCACTCGAATTTGAAATTAGTCCAAATGAGCATGACAATAAAAGCATGATAAACATGAGTGTCGGTTTGCTGAGCATTTGGTATATTTGTTTAGCAAACATATCTTTGAGACTCAATCTCTTAATTAGGACGCTGATAGACTGAGAAAATAGAATATGTGTAATTGGAATCATACAATCTTGGCACTGAAGAATTTCAAGAATATTTTATAAAGCCAATACGTGTTAGCTGGGTCATTTTAAAAATATCCACTATGAAAAAAAAATACTTTTGCAATTGTGTTCATTCTGAAGTTCTTCAGTTTCAAAATGACTTCTACTTAATTATACTTGAAGATTATATTTAAGTTATTTACACTACGTATTGAGAACTCAAGTAAAAGATTAATGTAACAATTAATGCGGCATGCTTTTGAGTAAAATAAATGCAAATTGTAAATTCGAACAATATAGTCAATGAACATGGAAACTTATTGTAATATTTGTACAATTTATCCAAAGATTGCAATTCACAAATAGTATTTTATCAAATTGTTTTCTACTCTCAGCATCCCTCGCTGGGTAAGTCACCGATTGGGTGTTGATTTCATTGTTTCATTCAATTTGTGGCAATTCGATAAAGACAAATTACATAATTCCTGTTTCTCCAAAGTTTTACTTCTTCCAGTTTAGAAATTACCAATCCCAAAATCGTAATTATATATTATCTATTATTCGTAAGTGATGAAATTTTCGATGAATTGGTAAATTAAAACCAGATCACAAAAACAATAATTCAGTGCTTAGGTAAAACACTACAGTTAGGTTACACTTATGGTAACGAATTGTTAAAATACAAAGGAATGATGATGTGGGAATTGACAAATGAATATTCATGATTTTCTTTAGGCATTCCACAAATGTTCAGGCAACCGAGAAAAATAGATGTATTTCCTACCAAAAACGCATCAATGACCAGAACCAACAATGGATACAGTAGTAAGTTTGAAATTTTACAAAATCGTGTAAAATAAATACGTAGGAGAATGAGCATTGTTGTTAAATTTGATAGAATTGTTATTTTATAGAAATGTCAAGTAGTAAGGAATTTTAGCGACAAGTACAACTTCTACTGTAATCGCTTATTCGTTTACACCAGTTTAAATGTAGGCGAAAACATAAAAACGCGTCCAAGCTTTACAAATCAATCAACCAAATTTTTGTTATACTAAAATCAGTAATTATGTTTTTTTTATCGAATGCTCTTTAACAATAAAAATGTAACTTGTAGGTCGGTATTATACGTTTGAAAGTATATGAAAACCATTTTTGAGAAATTAATTACAAAAAAACGTAATGTCGCACATACTACCAGTGGTAGCAGGACATATCTTAATCATAATTAATTTAGTTAGTATATTTGATACATAGCACCAGTCCACAATACGTAGTGGCAAGTACACGTAGTGAAATCAAGCGGTCTGGTAAAATGGAAATAATTTAGTTCAACATTGGTGATGTTTCACCGTTATAATATTCAATATGGAAATATGAATAGTGAAATATTAAAGGTGCAGTATTATAAATATTATACTGGGTACTAAATTTAGTACTGTAGTGACTGCATAATATAAAACACAATTTATCAAATAAGCTCTTTTAAACACACACAAAGTAGCTTAAAGTAGAATGTAATCGATATCAACTTTGACAAAACCCTGTAAAGAATTTAAGCAAAACAATTAGATTTTATGACAAAACCGTAAATTCGAAAGTTAAAAATATTCAATATTGAAAAGTATAGTGCTCAAATTATGACGACAAAATATAAATCATTACACATTCCTAAATTATTTGAATAGGTTATTACTTCACACGAAGCTATCACACGTATTTATGTAACCATATAAGCGTAAATTGAGCATATTGGAATATGAGGATTTTCAATGTAACATTCACTGTTAACAGTTGTGCTTTATGGTGTGTTTATTAATCTCTTTGATTTTAACACGTCAACTTACTTAATAATTCTGTTTATTGATTTGATGGTCAAAAAGCTGGCAGAACCACAATGTCTTAAATCCGGTTTTGTACAATTTTGTTCAGTACTTAATTTGACCCAACAATTTATATTGTTTGTATTTCTAATCCAAAAGATAACTTTAAAGGTCAATTTTTATTTCCAGAATTTGATAGTTTACATTAGCAAAAGCTAATTTTTGTTTGTGTGTCATGGAAATATGGAAAAATGTGGATTTAAATTTCGTTCAGTTATTCGAAACAATTTTTGGATAAAAATTAAAGGTTGCAAATGCTTACAAAAAATTCTCACTAAAATAAGAAGTTATCGAAAAGGCAATTAAAGAAAGATGGAAAGATTCTCAAAGTGAAAAAACAAAAGACCTTTAATCAGATTCAAATGGGCCACAGACTGACATCGTTCAACAAATTATAGTTAATAAACAACTAGTACAACAAAATAACAAATTTAAAATATAATGAGGTTTTCGAAAGTGAAAGCATGCTATTTTAGGTTTTTTTTTTGCGGGTACCAAATCATTATTCTGTTATTTGTTTTCAGATTGTTTGACTAAAAAAAAACAATGTTTACTTTCGGTGGAACTTTTACACAATTAAATACTGTAACGGGACATAGAGAAATCTGGTATTTATTGGCTAAATTAATATAAAATGCTACACTTTATATACTAGAATATATTAATAATTACAATGGCAATATGTTTTCAGTTATAGGCCACCGCAATCCTGTTTCAGCATTATATGTCTCAAGCAAGTTGTTTATATAACAGCTTTCAATACCGTAAAGTTCACGCAATCTTTGACGCTTGAGGAAACCATGGGAAGAAAATTCAAATTTCTTAGAGAAAATATTATGAGCAAAGTATTCAACAACGTTTTATTTAGTATGCATTAAAATTCATTTGTCGACTTTAAATTAAACATAATGGAAAATATATTGCCAACGAGATCGTAAGTATCCCTATCAAATTTCAGCATTAATAGTTTTTAAAAGTTAACATAATCCATGTATTTAACGACAATTCAATGTACCAATATTTTTCTAGTCAACCTCTTAACGGAACCAAGATATGACAACAAAGCAAAACACATACAAACACATATTATTTTTAGTCAACAACGCTTTACAAATAAACACATATCACGTGGGATAGATTCTCTTCAGAAAACTACTTCTAATACCAGAAAATAATTTTTAGTCTAATTGTAAATGGTACTCAATGTTAAAAGGCCGTAAGTCTGTAATAAAGAAACTAACCAATAAAATCAGACCCTTAAGAGTTTTTGAATAAACTTTTATTTATAAAATTGTGAACTGATACGCAGCTGGTACAATTGTAATGTAAAATAGAAGGTCCATTCTTCAGTGAAATAAAAATAGGTTAGAGATAAAAGTATGTTTTGTGGAATTCTCTGCCTAAGAATATTGGTATGGAAAAATGTTGTCAACAATTTTTTCTAGTGTTGCTGAAGAACATAAAACAGCAAAGTTATAATGATACACTGTCCGTTGGTATAAATAAATTTTGTATGGAGTCACCTATGGGACATTAGAGCATTTTTGTAATAGGCATTGCAAGTTGCAAGAATTTCGAATCAAGATCAAATTCAGTGGCAATCTTTTAAGAATTTTTAATGACCACGAGGCAATCGGAAATTTAAAAGTACACAAACAACTATAATGTAGCTTATCCTCCGAGCAAAAGTTTTACTAACATTGTGATCCTCGAAAAGATTAAAAGCCTGATAAAAGGACTCAAATTCAAAGTTTATGTATTGAAATTTTGAAATACACAAAAATTATACTTTTCGTAATTGTATAATTTCTGCGGAATCGGTTTATTAATTTAGCAAGGGAAGACGATGCATGTATGTGTAATATTGTATTATAAATTCTATTTCCTCCAAAATATAGTCAGGGTACGGTGAGCTGAGTGACAAAGATGACGAATAAAATTAATATACAGAAACACCATCGATTACTAGGATAGATAATAGGTAACCGCTAATCTGTTCGCAAATCAAAAGATGATAAATATTGCGGTTGTTACTAATGGTCAAGCTCATTTCGACGTAATTTATAAAACTAATGTAGCTAGCAAAAGTTATAAATTATTTGAAAGGGAAAAAAACATTTAAATCTATTTTTAAAAGATATTTTGCGGAAATCATGACGAAATCAGCAAATAAAACTTTAACATCTGTCGGATTTTACCGGATACAAAAATTGTTCTAGTTTGTAAAGCCAAGGACAGAAAGTAAGTTTTCTTTAATCAGTATTTAGATTTGAGATACTCTTAATAGTGCAACTGTTTATGAATCCAGAAAATTGGATGGGTTAATGTTTAAAAAGTTACTGTAATGCATTACATATACCATATCGATAATATATCTTGTAATGTATGTGATGCATTTTCAGTCAACACTGGTTACAGCAGCATTTTAGTGCAGTTCAATGAAAGACAAGATGGATTTATTATTATTTATGCAAATTATATATTTTTTTTAGAAAAGGCATTATGACACATACATTTTGATGAACAAAAGAAATAGTTTGACCCTTGTGGAATGAATGCTCGCTTATACAAATCAGGACGCCCATTCAAATTTTAATGATGCGCGATTTCATGGTAACTTCATTGACCTTTGTAACATAATCTTATTTAACTTTAACTCACGTAAAATAGTTACGTTCTAAAAAATCTTATTGTGGTTGGCGGGAATGTTGATATGTAAAAGGTTGTATGGCAATGATACATGTCATAGTGGAAAGATAAAAGCAGAACATTCATCATTTATTGTACTTGATTTACCTTTAACTTCATGAAATTATGAAATTCAACAAATTATATTTTATTACAAGAGTACTGTTTTACCACAAACAGTTGGTATTGTCAAAAATAAGTTTTGTAAAAGCAATAAAGTACATTAATTTGGCAAGCTCAAACCAAAATCAGATTTGTTCAACTTGCAGTCGAACTACGTCGCCAGTGCCAAATGTGTGTTAACATTAAGATAAGGTTGTTGGCCATCAAATCAAGTTATTCTACGTTTGTACAAGCTGCATTAATGCCACGGACACTGGGTATATATACTTTTTATCGGACGGAATGCAAGATTTATAAAGGATTAACATAAATGTGTGCGCTGCTCGTAATGTTTGTATAATTTTTTATCTCGGATAAGCCTTCTGCATAGATTCGCAAACAACGTAGCAAAAAGTAACTCAAGTAAACAAAAAATAAAAGTACAAGTTCAGTGTTATAAATTCCGTCAATGCAATGAACAATATAATCGATTAGTTGGGACTTTAAATACCCTTCCAGATTTAAAAAACGATAACTGCCATTTGTTTTTTTTGCATTAATATGTTTAGTGTGACCTACTTTTGATAAATTTAAAAATATCATTTTTCATTTTCTTACAGATACATAACCTTAAATGCAACTTCATGTACCATTGAACATATTATTAACAAATTGAAATTGATTTATTGATTTTTATTTCTACTTTAAATACCAGTTAAACCCAATAAGTTGTACAAGTTTTCATTTTACAAGGTATTCCAACTTGTCCAATTGTTGTATTGCATTTATTGGTTGTTTCCAAACATTGAAAACATGATTCTATCGATTTGTTTATCTTGCATATGGAATAGTACAGTTTTCATATTGGCTGATAATATGGTTTTAACAATTTCGGTTTTAAAATATCAATTTACCAATTTTTTAGGGTATATAGCCATTGTATATTATCCTTATATTTAGAAAACTAGCATGTGTTAAACTTGAATAGGTTCGTTTGAGACACCGATTTTACTAAACTATATAGATTCTTATCATCAATTGCAGTTGTTGTAAACATATGCTAATTTAGAGTAATGGTAAACAAATAAATATCATTTCATTTCATTAATTAAAATTAAAATTTTATTTGTTAGATTTTCCCCGAAGCCATCGAGTTTTCTGTAAGCGATAAACACAGTTCTTGTTATTCCTGTGTGGATCAATAAAAAGCTATTTTAGAAATAAACCTTCTAAAAAACAATAAATTACATCATTTAAACAGTTTTAACCTCTCTGATTTCTTCTTCATTATTGAATATATAAATACTGTACAAGTTTCCGGATGGTAAGGTTAAACGTAAAGGTCCGTGCTATTGACATTGCATTGACTCTGAAACTTCCAAAAAGAATAATTTAAAGCAACACACATGCTAATTCTAGTTCATTTTATCTTTTAAATAAATTTGTTATGAAGAGCAGTTTTCAATTGAAGAGCCAAGAACGTATGCAGAAATCATATGAATCCAAAACTGATGAAACAATAATACAAAACATTGGTGTTTCCAGAACTTCTTTCGATGAAAATTACTAAAACGTATTAACAAGAAGCTAAATTTATAAAATAAGTACATAGTGAATACAGATATTAAAATAACTATCGCTGCGTCATGGGAGAGACAAAGGAATGTCTGTGATGTTGGAATGGAAGAGGAGGATATCTCGGGGGAAATTGAGACGGAGGGAGAAAAGTAGAAGTGCTTTTACTTCTTTTGCTGGCGGGGCTTTGCGTTGCTGCATTGCATCCCTTTTTTATGTTTTTTATCCGTTTGGATTTTGTTGTATTGCGTGTGATTTGGTCTTTCTGTAAGCAATGCAGTTTTTTGACTGTGACTGGGATTGTCATTTGTCATTTGTAATAGTTTTTTTTTGAATAAATTAATTGTTGAAAATTAATTTACAACTACTAATCGTGTAGTTATTTTTGTTACTAATCGCGTAACGCCCGCACTAACCGTGTGCATAATTTGTGGTGAAGTTCGGGGATTTTTGGTGCACTTTTTGTGAGGTTTTTGGCGAAGAAGTAGCTTCTGTTGGCTGACTCATCAAGGTTCATCGTCACCATCATCCCGAGCATCGTTAATAACAGTACAGAAATTCTGAAAATAAATTTTCCCAAGGCAAGTTTTCTTTAAGTGAGTAAACATATCAAAAGATTTTTATCAAGAAACATTAAACTTTGTATCAAACTTGTACTACAGATTAAGTCATCGCTTACCATGTCATATTGCAAAACGGCGTTGTTATATTGTAAAGGGCCTACCATGGTCCTTTAAATGTTTCATTTTGGCCTAATATGGTTTTCTCTGTTGTTGGTTTTCTAATAAATAAGGTTTAAATAAATCTTAAATAAAGTAACTATTCTGTTTAAGATAACTCATGACTTCCTGCTCCGCTAATTGTTAAAAATTCTACGGCAATCCGTCATTTAGCCTTTCGTGTAATACTATTGACTTTTCTGCAAGTCCCAAAGTTTACTGTTTCAAATGTGATAAGAATACTATCACTGGAAACATCTAAACCATATCTATATTAAAAGAATTGAACTGGTATCAGAAACTGTTTGCTTGTCACCATATGGGTAAAAAATCAGAAATTGTATAAAAATACTTAAAAAGTACTTACTGCGATAAATTAATTATTGGCTAGCAACAACAGTGATTCCATTACCTTGGATTTACAAAAACTACAAGCATTAATATGAAACTAAAAAGTAATAACTGATCATCAAACTGTAAAATATTACATAAAACCCTGATGTATTTAAATTAGAATAAAAGTAGTTTACGAATGTAATGAATTAAAATATTTAACCAAAAAATTCTTACTCATCTCATGATTTGGAAAGTTAAATTCAAATCGTGTGAATAAATGTATGCAAAAGCAGGCGACTGCATTTGTGCTGTGCATTTGTGCTTAAACATTCAAAAAATCGACTAATAATAATTTGATATTTTTTACTTATCTGCGTGAAATTTATGTGATTCAGTTCGGAAATTTGTAATTTGAAAGCCTGTATGCATACAAAATAGTTTTATATAAGAAATAAAATTACACACTGACAAATTTCGATTTTATGAGCTGCTATAAGGATAATCACAAATTTATTAATGAATGACGTTTCTACTTAAGCTTTTATCAAACATAGTCAAAATTGAACGTTTCGATTGTAAAACACCCAACTACTGTTCATATTTATAAAATCCGTGCTTTCTTATAATATCCAGTTTTGTTCTTTTTATTTTTATTTACCTACATATTTATAACTAAAGTTTTACTAGCAAACTAAAATACTTTTTTATTTTTATGAATGCATTAACAACGTGTATGTCTGTACTACCAAAAATATTTATGCTAGCGTCCTTGGTTACATTTAGGACCATTTTGTTACAAAATAAAACCACACCACAGTTAGGAACTCTTGCATAATCTGGTGGGTTGTGATAAATAATAATATTTAAAGCTAGTGGAAATGAACATCTAAGGATTATATTGTAAACAGAGCTTTTTAGTTCCTTAAATCAAGTACTGTTTTTCCTTGAACAAAAAGTAATATAACATAATATTGTTAATTATATATTTTTAAAACATTTGATTGTATAATACATAGTTGGAAGGAACGTAAGTAAATATATTAATAACCAGCCCATTTTTTTGGAATCCCGCTAACGTATGATATTTCTAAAAAAACATTATCGACAAAAATTATCAAAATAATTAAACAGCTTACGCTGGGTAAATTGAATTGTAATCTTTGATTGTGATATATTTTGTAGTCACCTATTTATATACCCAAACATATTCGATGCACAGTTTTGATGAAATCCATGCCATCAAAGGTTTATAATGAATCATATTTTTTCAAACCTGTAAATAAAACAAACTATATTCAAATTATCCACAAAGTAAGCATGAATTTAAATCTGGCATTAAATTCCCGTTTTCCGTAACATCCACTAAATTTCGATTTAAGCATTTGACAAAACAAAACAGATTATATTTCATTTCAAATATTAAGAATTATTAAACTATCAATCTAAATTTGACGTACATTTCGCATAAATTTACGCTTTTCCTCTTCACCCAAACGACCTTTCTGCTGATTGACAGTGATGCAATTTTTTCCACTGGTACTTTTACAGACAGCCTCCACACTCAAAATGCCATTTCGGTCGATCACCATAGTTACGTCTACTAACTCTGCTCCAGCGGGTCCTGGAGGAATTCCTTCCAGGTCAAAATTACCTAAAAGTTTATTCTTCTGTGCAATTGAATGTTCCCCTTGAAATATGCGAATAGATGCTGTTGTTTGGCCATTTCTGTTAGTTCGATACTTATGTTTGAGCCTGGCAGGATATTTTGTGTTTTTTGGGATCAATACATCCATCTCCCGGGTTACTACTTCAATACCTAACGACATGGGTGTAATTTCTTGAATTTTCCCAAAGTCGAATAAGGTGGTTCCTGGAGAAGCATTCAATATTGCAGCTTGAACAGCAGCACCATATGCTACAGCTTCATCTGGGTTAATCTTTTTGTTTATTTTTTGACCTCCAAAATGATCGTCCAACATTTGTTGAAGTTTTCGTATTCTTGTAGATCCTCCAATCAAAATTATGTCATCAATAGCGTCTTTTCTTATTCCAGCAGATTGAAGCGCTTCGTCTACAATTTCGATTGTTCTTCTAAAAAATGCAGCATTCATTTCTACAAATTTTTCCCGACGAATGTCTACATTCATGTCTTCACCACGGACGATTTCGTCAATAGATATTGTTGTCGCTCGTGCTGTGCTTAATTGCTTTTTGGCAATTTCGCAATTCAGTTGTAGGCGTTTTATACTTCGCTTTGTTTCGTCATGTTTCCTTTTCTCGGGAGAAAATTTTCCTTCCAAAAGATTAATTCCTGTTTCGGTTTTAAATTCTTCGATACAATAATCCATCATGATCTTGTCAAAATCTTCCCCACCTAACTGTGAATCACCGGAAATGCTCAGAACGTCTATTTTTTCTGTACTGATTTCCAATACTGCAACGTCAAATGTTCCACCACCAAGGTCATATATTAGAATTTTCCTTGGTTTTCCAGATGCGTACCATTCCAAACGGTATGCAACTGCAGCTGCAGTGGGCTCATTTAAAATACCCAAAACCTCCAAGCCTGCCATTTCCCCAGCATCAACTGTAGCTTGCCTTTGACCATCTGTAAAATAGGCAGGAACTGTAATAACAGCTTTATTGATATTAAAGCCCATAATTTCTTGTGCTTCAAGTTTAAGATATTTTAGTATCATTGCCATAATTTGCTCGGGATGGTAAAATTTGTCATGCACTTTGATTTGTGCTCTACTATCCTTTTCTTCCACGACAAATGGCCAATGAAACAAGTCTGCCCTTAATTTTTCATCATCTAGTCTCCGTCCAAGGATTCGTTTTGCATCATAAACCGTATTTGCTGGGTTTCGATAAGACTTATCTTTAGCCGTTTTACCGACAACGTAAGAGCCGTTTGAGTCAATGGTAACGTAACTCGGCGTTGTATTGTCTCCCAAAGAATTTCGGATAATTTTTACCTGTCCCATGTGGTAAATTGCAACGCAGCAGTATGTGGTCCCCAAATCAATTCCAATAGCAGCATCGTTATTGTTGAATGAATGTTTATTAACATTGTTTTGTTCCTTGTATTTTTCGTAAAGTTTTTCAAGATGTTCCTCTATCTTTTTTGTTTGGTTCGATGTGAGTGGGTTTTCAGAGGCAAATTTTTCTATTGCGGTTTGTTGTATTTCCATGTTAATCATGTCCAAAACATCGGGGTCGAAATATCCCGTTTTGTTTTTGCTAAAGTGTTTGTCCATATGGTTTTTGTAAACTTTCTGTATTTTCTGTGAAGCAGAGAATAAAGTATCATCTTCGGCCTGAATTTTCATCTCTATAAATTTTTGAGCTTTCTCGGATATTTGGTTGGTTCGAATCGTCAGTCGTTGGACAAATTGGTCCAATAGGTTTTTGTTCCTTAGTTTGGTTTCTTCCAGGAACTTTTCCACAACAGATTTTTCTTTATCTCGAAATTTATTTAATTCCTCAAGAGAATCTACATTTTGTGGAAATGTGGATTCGTACACTGATATGCAATTTTCCATCAGTTTCTCTGCCTCCAAAGTTGCCATGCTCTGTCTTTTGTCGTTATCATTGCGAAATTTTTCGATGCTTTCTTTGACTTTTAAGTGAAAAGATTCTGAATATTGTGCGGAAACTTCTTTTGAAGCTCCCTTTTTCTCCAGATGGTCTCGGTATTGAAGAAAAATTCGTTGTTCTGTAGATTTGAGAAGTTTTGTGAGCTCTTCTCCCTCTACCGAATCCTTTGCCTTCAGAACTCGTCTTATTTCCATCTCAAATTGGCTAATGCTCAGCAATATTGTATGTTCCAGCTCTACTTTTACCCTCATTGGTTTGAGCTCCATATAAATCATATCCTTCAAATGACCTAGCCATTCATGTTGAAATTCCAAGGGCCCTAGATTCATGTCCATAAATTTTGTTCCGACCTTTTCAAGCTCTATGTTGGAGAACTCTTCTAGCATTCCTGTCGTCATTTTTTTCAACCTATTAAAATATTTCTGCATGGCAACAAGATATTCCTTCAAGAAGCTTTCTGAAGCAACTTGTGCTCTATCTTCAGCTGTTTTTCTGACAGATTTATTTTTCTCTAGATACTGAACTTCAATGGGCTGCAGTAAGTTGTACAAGTCATTCCGTAGCGACATAACTTCAGATTTTTCATATTTTTCTATCTTCGAAAGTAATTCCGCCTCAATCATTTCTCTAGCTTTTTTCAGCATATCAGCCAATACATCATTGGGATAAAAGACCAAGGGATTTGTGTAGGCTAAACTTTCATTTCCAGATAATGAAGGATATTTGCTGATCAAATACATTTCGAATTGTTTCACCGCTTCATCAAACATTTCCGCAGTAGATTGCTGTTGTTGGCCAAATCGCCCATCTTCCGTAGCGTTATTAGAATTGCTCATTTTATGGATGAAAATGGGTTTTAAAGGTGTTCCCGTTCTGTATGATGGTTTCAATAATGGTAAACGTTTCCTTAATTCCTGTGGCATAATATATTTTTACAACATTTTATACATTGATATGGTTTGGTCTCTTTTATGTAATGTTTTTTATCAATGTAATCAGTTGGTCTTATCAGATGAATTTTTTTAACTTCATGTTCAGACTTTAGCCATAAGTCAAGTAAAGCCGAAAAATGAAATGCTTTAGACGACGAACTATCCATAATGAGTCTATCGTCTTTTAAAAATTAATCAACTTAATAGTTCAGTTAAGCATTACGTAATGTATGGCTTACGTTACATTAGTTTGAAGGGAAAACTACAAGTCTAGTTATACTGAAAGCCATAAGAAAAACAAAGAGCTGAATAATAATGGGAAAATGGGGACAATTTTTAAACTTTACATCTTGGCAATGAATAATATTTGCATATTACGAATCAAGCATATTACGTTTGTTTACCAGTTGAAACCTAAAAACTCGAATAGGCTAAGCTACACGATTACTCTAATTCTAGGAGGTAAATGTTAAAAGAATGAAATATAGTTGTTTAGATTTGCCATGAGTTATTAGCACTTGGTTTGAGTAAATTTTACTGATTGACACGTTGACAGGTAGCATTAGTGATAGTTGATGGTAATTAAGATTCGATTTTGAACCGGAAATGAAATATCGTAGTTTGATTTTCGTCATAAAAATTGATGACATGAAAAACGTTAAGCAGAAAGCTTCATTTAAAAAATACTTTGTAAATATTAGTATGGAAAAAATAGCAATCACCTTCATTCATATATTACAATTAACCATTACAACTACAGAACATTATGGAAATTTTCGGACAACTAAGTCGACTACTTGGTCAATCTTAAGAACTGATTATGACTAGTACTTATTAGATACCGATGAGTAGCTAGGTAGTTAATGATTTCACTATCCCGTCTGTTTGGTTGTGTATCTATGACCTCGATATCTCAGAAACTACTTGACCGGTTGACACCAAACTTGGCGCACAGACACCTGAGGTCCTTGGATACCTTACTTTATTTAATTATTATTTAATTTGTTGTACTTAGAAACGACTATACAACCACTAGACACGCTGGAGTGGACGAAAAGAAAAGAACGAGAAATTATGACAATTTGCTTGAATAAAATTTAAATACATTTTTGCCTTTTTTTGTCGCATGCACATGTACACTAAATGCTAGTAAGGAATCGCTCTTAGAAGCATTGCCTACTTAAACAAATCTCAATTTGCTTCCGTTTTCCTGAAAGCCTTATAATGAAGTTTCTAACGCCAACGCTTATCCAATAAACTGATTTATGTTCCCGTAATTTTGGTTTTAGTGCACAATTAAAGTGTACAAGTATATAATTCCCCAAGCAAATGCATCGGTTTAAAAAGAATTTAGTGCGATTAGCAAAACAATTCGAATAACCGGCCGGAAAAAGCGTCCGAAAAATTGGCCAGAAAATAAATTCATCTGATAAGGAAAAGAGTTTTTTGGTTAGTTGAAAATAATATTCTCATAAATAAATCTTTCAAGGTAAACAAATTGTGCCCGGCCTTAACTGACAGTGAGCATATGCATAAGTTTATAGTATTTAATTAGAACGTAAGATCCTTTAAATAAATCTTGAGGAAAATACGTTGAGCTAACGTACAGGAAATAAAAATATACACAAACATATGGTAAATATTTTTTTTTAAATATCTTACACAATAATTGTAAATATTTTATGTTGTGTTATTTAGTACGCCAGGTGTACCTACAAAACTTGGTGTGTACTTCTAAGCTTTCATATTTTCTAAAAGATTGGTTCGTAGTTTAGTCGGTCAATACAGTTGTATATTGTAAATGAATTAAATTGCATTACGGGTGTTTCTATGATACACGGTCTTACAATCTTGAAAAAATTTAATTATGAAATGGCGGCAGTTGATGAAACCTCACACTAAATCTTCAAAAAACCAAATTTCACATAACCTAGCAAGGAGATTTTGTACTTAAAAAGTATCAAGGTTAAAAAAATTACCTGTAAGTACGCAGGAAGCACAGAACAGCATCAGTGATTTTTGTCGGCTGGATCAGACTATATGTCTAGTCAATAAGTTTTAAATCAATGCAGCCTGTATTAAATTAATATAAATGAACAATTTTTATATCAAGAGCTAAACGTTCTAATTAATTTTTTTACAATCAATTTGCTGACCACATAGTAAAATTGTTTAATTCAGCGGCTTTTCGATACAAAACAAACAGACCGTGGACCAGTAAATCAGCAAATGCGTGAATTGAGGTTCAAATGCTACACGATTGCTTTCATGACACTGCTGCATGTTAGCAAATCGAGTATGAAAATTATCAGTCGAGAATTATGGTTATCTAGTACGTTATCTAAAATAAACCTGCTGGTAGTTTGAATTTTGTATTCTCGCAGTATGAACACCACATGCCACATACTGGTTTTAGTACGTATTTACATAAAAACTGCATGAAGGTGATGAAAAGACATTGTAAAGGGAAACAAATTTAAACTGATTGAAAAGGACGGCTTTGCTTTCAGATAAAAAATTACTTAAGTCGTACCAAATTTATTTATTTCAATTAAATCACTATTTCACAATGCTATTAATTTCAAATATGAAAAACCAAACATCGAAAAACGTTATCCTTTTAAAGCAATTTTTAATAAATCCAAAAAGTAATTTATATATGAATCTTCATACCTGGACAAAATATGCATAAATTTAAATTTGAAGCATCGTAAAATAAAAAAGTACAGAAAATATTATTCGCATCAAAACTCAGTCACGAAAGAATTATCTAGAAATCTGGTAAGTAACGTATTCAAAGCAAATAAAGTAGGGCTTGTGTATTGATTTCAAAGACGAGATACGCAAAAAAATCCTTATGCAGACTAAATTACGTAGAGATGGTACTATAATTTAACCAAATACATCACCAATTTTTATGACTATCGAACACACCTTATTGTAATAAAGACCTCTGTTTGTTTAGGAAAGGGACTTAAACATCTTGAATTTAGAAAACTTATTCTGACGAATTTAATAGAATTAGCAAGTCAACGTGCATATTGTAAATTGTTGTAAGTTTTATTTTTTTTCTAATCATACGAATTAATATTTACATATATCGTTTTAGTTCCACGGAAATTAAAGTGATCTGCTACAGACATTATATATATCTAATTTAAAGTTTGTTATTAGTACATGCAATCGAAGAAGCGAAATTTATATGAATATAAGTTCTAGTTTTTCAAATATTTGACATAAAACTCTGCTTAAATGCTGTCGAATTATTAGAAGCGAACACCCTGGATGACATTATTTTTAAACTTTATTTCTAAGGGTATTTTATATGGAATGACAATAAGTATATTTATACACATATTTAATAAATTGTGTATCCATTATTTTATTGTTAAATTTAAAAACCTGTTTTCATAAATATTCATTCATGTATGTATTATCACGACAAATTTACCTAATTATTCTACTTAATATTTCCATGACTCAAAATCATCTTCATCATCTTCTGTTTTGTTTCCATTTGACAATTGGTCATCGAATTCGTCGTCAGAACTGTGACTTATACGTCTGATGTTATTGTTTGCCATCTACAAAAAAGAATAATTCAGTAATTCAATAATCATACTTATATCTTTTTTAAACATATAATCGCTCTGTAAATTTACCTCTTCCTGTATAAGCTGTTTCTTTTCTTCATCACTGATCCTACCACTATCAGCCTTTATTACCAAATGGTTTACATTGCCGGAACTCTGGGAAGTTGCAGTGACTTTGAGGATTCCCATTTTGTTTATTTCCATACACACATCTACTTTTTCTTTACCCCTTGGTCCAGGGGGGATCTGCGTTAACCTAAACGTTCCCAACAGTAAATTATTTTCGGCATAGGGATCTTCTCCTTGAAATATGTCAAATGTGATAGCTGTTTGGTTATCTGAGGCAGTCTGATATTTGTTTTCATGAACCGATGGCACCTTAGCACCTTTGGGTATGATTCTGGAAAACCCTCCACCAACCACGGATGTCCCAAAAGACATTGGAGTCACATCTTGAATATTAGTTGTACCAAAATTGATACTGGCACTAGCTTCAGCTCCATTTAAAATGGCTGCTCGTACGGCGGCACCAAACGCAACAGCTTCATCAGGGTGAATACTTTGATTAAGTGTTTTACCACCAAAATGGTTTTTTAGCATCGACTGTACCTTCAATATTCTTGTAGAACCTCCCACCAACACAATATCATCAATTTCCTCTTTTTTAACATTTGCTGCTGCTAAAGCTTTGTCTACAATTTTCAGTGACTTTTCAAAAAGGTCATGGTTAAGTTCTTCAAATTGTTGTCTAGTTACTTCCACACATAAATCTTCCCCTTCCTTCAGGTTGTCAATCTGAACTTCAGTTTTATGACTGGCTGCCAAGTCTTTTTTTCGGTCTTCTGAATGAGTTTGGAGTCGCCGTATTGCTGCCCGAGCCTTATCTTTTGTCGGTTTGTGCTGGTCATCTTTTCCCTCGAACAAGTCAATGTTGGTTTGTCTTTCGAACTCTTGAGCGCAATAGTCCATTACTGCTTTATCAAAATCTTCCCCACCCAAATGAGTGTCGCCGTCAACCGCCAGAACTTCAATTTCATTGTATTTCATTTCCAGCACCGCCACATCGAATGTTCCACCACCCAAGTCATAAATTAATACTTTTTTTGCGTCATCATTATTTCTTTGGATTTTGTAAGCAATAGCAGCCGCAGTTGGCTCACTCAAAATTTCTAGAACCTCCAATCCGGCAATTTCTCCCGCGTCGACTGTTGCCTGTCTCTGTGCGTCATTGAAATATGCAGGAACGGTGATAACGACCTTTTTAATTTCTCGTTGAAGTTGAGTCTCGGCTTCCTTCTTTAAGCTCTTCAACATCTTGGCTGATATTTGCTCAGGATGAAATGATTTTCCTTTAACCTGAATCTTTGGTGTTCCTCCATCATTTATCACAGTAAAAGGCCAAAATTTGATGTCATGTTGTAGCTTTTCATCATCCCATTTTCTACCAATCATTCTTTTGGCATCAAAAATTGTGTTTTCAGGAAATCTAAATGCCCCAATTTTTGCAAGTTCCCCGATAACTTCATCTTCGTCTCTGAAGGCAATGTAGCTTGGTGTTAAATTTTTCCCCATCGAATTTTTGATTATTCGAACATCTCCTTTGTAGTATGCGGCAACGCAGCAATACGTTGTACCTAAATCAATCCCAATGGCAACATCTTTCGCCTCCGAATTAAACTTCATGTCATTTTCCTCCTTGTATTTAAGAAAACTTCGTTCAAGAGCTTTTTGCAGTTCAGCTTTGTGTTCCAGGCTTAGCTTACTTGTGTGATCTTTCATCGCAGTTTCAATGATTTGTTTAGAGATTCCGAAAAGTTTCTTTGGTTCTAAGCATATATCTTTAGTGACTGTTTTCCCCATTTCACCATGATAAAATGCCCGTGCTTTTTCTAGCACATCCCTGATTTCGCTGTTGAATTCGTGTTCCTTAAGTTTGATAGCATTTTGTTGTTCATCAAAAATTGAGTTTATTGAAGACCGCAGTTCGTTTAAAATTTCTTCGCCGATTGCTGCATCAAATTTTTGGCAAATAGAAGTAGCCCTGTTTTCAGCCTCTTGGTAAGCTTGTTCATGATCAGGTTGAATGCTAGGTGCTTTTCCATTAACTAATTTTAATGCGTCAACGACATCTGTCAATTTCTGTTTGTACTCACCTTGAATATCTGCTATTTCCTTCCTGACATTTGCGATAGCAATTTCGGTTTCTCGCTGATTCGAGAGTTCAATTTCTACAAATGTTTTGTCCAACATGCTTTCGAGTTCTTCCGTATAAGAAGGATCAATGGTGACGTCATCATCTTCATTAAAAGTTGCAATAACTTTGTTTTTGGTAGCTTCGTGTTCTTCTTTTATTCGATCTTCAGACAAAAACCCTTCTGCCTGTAGCTTATTTTTCATTTCCTCTCCGTACGTTTTACATGCTGTAGCAATTTTTTCTTTGTAGAATTCCTCTCTTTTTCGGTTAAACTCTTCCACTCTCTCTAAAGCTTGCTGTAAGATGTCATTTAATGAATTTGTTAGCTTACTAACCAGTTTAATTCTCCGCTCACTATCCTCCCCGAACCCGCATTTGGTTTTGAAATCTTCTATTTTCTCAGCAAGGTCGTTTTCGAAGTCATGTTTCAATGTTGTGTCTGTGTCCTTCGTGATTTCGTCGTCCTGTGTCTGCGCTATTAAAAATTTGTCATGATGGTCGACCATTCGATTAATCAAGCTCTCTGCTTTTTCGTAAAGTTCTTTCAATTTGAGTTCAAACTTAATCTGAACGTTCTTCCATTCTTCATCCATATTACCTTGAAGTTTGTCTTGAAATATTTTACGGAAGTTTTCGTCCCCATATTGTGGTTTGCTCTCAAATTCAGTCAAAATTTGTTCCATCTTGTCCTCACTTGCTTTCTGTATGATGGATTCATCCTCATAAACTTTCTCGTCTATGGAACTGTTCATTTCCGTCTTATATTTACTATTACCTGCGTCTACAAGTTCGTTCATGGCTTCTTCTGCTCTCATTTTATTAAGACTGTTTCGAGTTTTTATTGAATTAATGATCCCATCAAAGTGTGTTTCCAGCTTGTTCACGTTGAGTGTTATTTCTTCATCGGTTTCGTCCATCAATTTTTCACGAAAATCGTCCAAAATCGTCGTCTTTTTATCATTTGCCTCTTGAATTATCAAGTTTTCCTCCCAAAATTTGTCATCGTTCTCCAAACTATATTTTCCTGAAAATTCCTCCACAAACAAATTTTTGGCATCTTCTTCTTCGTTTTTGAGGAATGTTGAACGTTTTGTTTGATTACTTGCCTCCAAAACAATTTTTTCTTTCTCGAAAAATTCATCCAAGGTTTTTTGAAACGATTCGACATTTTTTCCGTATTTCTGAGCGTTGTTGTAAAAATCCAGCGCAGCTTTCTTTGCTGCCTTTTCCGCCGCATCGAATGCTTCTGGGTTGAGATACCCTTTTCCTCTTCTTGATTTGCTCATTTCTTCTTGGTAAACCTTTTGAGCTTTCTCCACAGTGCTTGTATTTGCCACCATGGTTGTCGCCTGCCAAATTGACACAGCACTGGGAATAGTGCTGCTGTTGAAGGTGTCAACATATATATCCATATATGTTCTCAACTCCTTCGCTGTTACCTCTGTACCCACAATTTGTTTTACTTCAAGTTCGTTCGTAACTAAATTAGTTATGAACTCCTCCATTTTCTTTGCAAATGTCCTGTCTAAAGCTCCAATGTTTCCATCGTAGTTTGGTGCTAATGCTTTTGACCCAATCGCCGGCATAAGGAAGCAGCTCAATTCCTGAAAACATTTTGTAATTGTTGTTCTGACCTGTTGAGCACTTTCAGGTTGGTTTGGCTTGAGTTCCAACTTTTTGGTAATGAATTTCAAACCTCCGTCCTTTCCATATGGAAATTCGTTGGGATTATTCCAATCCCGAATCAAAAATTTTAAGGTTTGGAAGGGTTTTTCATTATTCTTTTCTTCGACCGCAAGCAAGCCGTACTCGATGTAGGTTCCCAAACTTGTTAAAATATCCTCCTGAAGATTTGTAAAAAAGTTGAATATCATGACCGAGCTCATGAGCAAACTTAGCCCAACAATTGCAGTCATATCCCTGCCGGAAGTAAATTCATCGTAGGTTCCCTGTGTGTCAATGAGAAGGACAGCACATTCCTTCCCTTTGGAATTTTTTAGGATGAAAGGTTTCTCCCAAATCCAAATACCCTGAGTAACTGGGCCATAAGCATTTTGCCATGTGAATCCATCGTCAAGCGGTCTTTTCAAGTCGCCCCAACCCATCCAATCTTCTTGGCCATTTTGAGTGGCATCAAAACAGCGGATTATGTGGCCCAAAATAAAACTTTTACCTTGACGGGATGGTCCGCAGATACAAATAATGCAAAGTGGTCGGTCTCCACATTTCTCAAGAACTTTGTCAAGATTCTCCTTTTGTATCTGGATTGTTGACATGTCCTTATCATCTTCCGTTGGAGTCTTTTTAAACTCCACAAGTTGGAACGGCATTTTTGGTAATTTATTACAAAAAAATCCTCTAGTTTTTACGGAGCAAAATCTAACGATATTATTGTAGTGTTTTAATTCCGAAATTGTTTGCTGAAGTCCAAGTTGAACTGCTTTTTATCTTGTGATAAAACAGTAATCTAAAAATTATTTTAATGTTATGTTGCAGATAAGAATATATATAAAGTAATTTAAACCTATATATTAACAGTACTAAATAAGTAGCCGAATGATGGTGTTGCCATATACTTTTATTTGAAAGTGATTTCATTCACGACATAACTAATGTGCAAATGATCTGCTCAACCTGCGACATGTCTTTATTAAAAGCGTTCCAATGTAGTCAAATTGTTATGAAAATTGTGTTACTTTAACTTAAATAAGTTCAGACCGACAAATATATTTTACAACTGTCAGAATTTTTTTTCTCACGAGGGTTCATGTGATTAAGAGATGAACAAATTACAGAATGTACAGTTAAAGCTAAACGCAGGTTCCAATGCAATGGTGCATAAAAATTGTTGCAATGGCCTTTGTTTATATGTCAATGTCGGTTTCAATGCCTGGTAATTTTTTTTTAAATGATAGTCGATTCTTGATAGATATATATATATATATATATAATATATAATATATATATATATAATAGATCTTTGCGTTAAGTAAGTGAAACTAATATCAGGACGTTTAAATGCTGCTGACGTCAATACGAATTTTAATGAAGTCGCGTTGCTGAAAAGTCTAATTAATTCGATTTGTTTCTATGTTTACCGATCTTGTACAATACGTTGTAAAATGGTTATGCTAAATTAGATTGGACTAGTTATGTGTGCGGTTTACAATGTGCCTTCTAGCACAATTTACGTAAACTTGATATTCTGTAAACGCAAACGTCAAATACATGTAAAATTGTGATCAAAAGGCAATCTTATTGCAGTTAAAGCGCATTTTTGACTATTATATTACAAATCAATCGCCTGAATTGTCAAATTTTCCATGAATAATCAATGAATATCTAAAAGAAGTAGTCCCAACATACCTTTAAAAAATCATGTAATAATTTATGGTATATTCAATTTGTTAATTTATTCAACACTTGAACCGTTTATTGGGTAAAAAAGTAAATACCATTAGGTCAGAAGGATGAAGGATCGTGATTTTTTGGTGTCTAACCGTCTGATAGATTTTTTATAACTTTGTAGTAAAGATTACGGCACCAGAAAAAATCTAAAATGTAAGAATTATAAAATCATTAAAACGAGTCATTAAGTTTTGCAACAAGCAGATATATTTCAAAAGTTTTATTATGCTTTGCACAACATTTAATTAGCCATTGTTAACCACGTTAGGTATTAAAGGATAATGCATTTGAATAAGCTCAAGACGAAGTCTAGGTATTTCAACGATTAACAATACTGAATTTGGGCGTGATGGTTCAAGTATCAGTAGAGTCATTAAGTGTATAACTAACATGTACCAAAATACAATTTGCTGTTCATGGGACATAGGCCACTTATGTATAACTATGCAACTTATATCCGAATATAGTGCGGTAGTGATCATACTGCTTACGTGGATGTTGATTTCTGTTGTCTCAATTGTTTTATTGCACGAGGTCAATCAATGGGCAAACGTGTGCAAATAGTACGTATGAAAGTAAAACTTGCACGACTTAATATCATTAATCAACTACAACATTACATATAACACTTTGATTTTGGATAGAGACCTGAGTTATAGGTAAGCATACAGTTAAAATTCCGAAACTCTACTTCAGACTACAATGGTTTATGAGGTCACGGGAAGCTGTCATAACGAAGGTTGCATGGAAATGATTGATTTACAGGTACATTTTTGTTCAAGGAACATTACACTGGACACATGACTGACAGTTTAATTATAAGTTGCCTTAAGCATCATTTAATGGAGTGCCAAATGAACATGATATCCCTACGTTCAAAGTTCGATGGTGGCGTGATCGTTTTTGACCATGAATAACTTAAAAGTATTGAAGTTTATACTGTAGTACAATTATTTATGTAGTTTGTAAAAATTAAACTATGATTTTGTTGGCATTTCACTACTGCTGAAATATGTAGAACTTTTGAATTTGACCCACTTATGGAAATGCTTTTAAAAATTGAAAAAAAGTTTACAGGCTTCATTTCTGGAGCTTTTCAAATTTTATTGGAACTAAAATGTCTTGAAAATATTAGTGGATAAAATATTGGTATTCTATTTTGACTGCTAATTTATTGTGACGCCAAACATCTTTCCTAGTTCTTGGCTAGATCTCATTTAAATGAATTTATTAACTTTATCTGAATGTGCTATGAGCTTTGTCCGAAGTATGCAAGTTACTTACTTTATTTAGTTTTTGTGAATAACTGATTTTTTGTTGCATAACACTGAGCGACATCCTTTGGTAAAGTTTTCAACCATGTTCAATTTAGTCCAAGGCACTAATTTTGAGTGCATGTCATTGTAGCAAATACTTTCAAGGTCAAATTTACTTGGTTTTGTAAAATAACCGCACACAAAAGTGTAAAGTCCGGCAGTTTTTGCTGCCAATTAATTCATTTGAGTTCCTGCACGTAAGCATTTTATAAGCATGTCCTAAAACTCTGTAAGCAAACCCAAAATTGGCTATATTTACCAGTGACACAAAAATGGTATCACAAGACCCACATATAAAGGTTTGAAGGTTACATGACTTTGTCAGGTGCAAACTCCAACATTTCGTAACGTAAATTATTTATAGTTTTATTTGATTACGCCACTTACTAACTCTGCACTTATACGTATATTTATGTATTTAACATTTAATGAAATGTATAAGTAAGCTTTATGATTACGAAATTCGATGCTTGTTCAAACAAGATATAATACAATTTGACATTATAGTTGGCTGCTGAATAAGCATACAATTGTAACCTTTGAAATGAGAGCTAAACTGTTTTCTGCATTTTCCTTGTTTACCTTGGTGAGGGATTTATGTCCAAAAATTGTGTCACATATTGGACCGCAAAACTCGCTTAAGTTATAATAGTTTTACTTGTATATGTAATATTTGCACAAGTGTATTTACTTAAGAATCGTTTTGTAATAAAACAATCGAGACACGAAAAATAAACTGCTAACTATGCAATTAGATCACGACTAGTCTGCGTGATCTGACAAAATGCAAGGACTTATGTGCATATTTGGAATTCTGGTTGCGTAATCAGACATGAGTGGATTACACAATTTATTTCCATATTTTTTATCGTAAATGGAAATGTAATACATGTTGTAATGAATACCAATCCAAGAAATGGTGTAAAGGAAACCACTGAAATTGTCTTCTCCTTAAAAAATGTATGTGTGTCTAATTTCCATTACTTCCAGGTGAGAATCTATGAGTCTTGTAAAGATCATAGCCAAATTTTGCTTATGCGATTCCAACAGAAACCCATTTACAAAAGTTGATGCCTTATCAGAATTTCATTTTTACACTACACCCTATTTGCTAATTTTGAACCATAAACGTATAATGTTCTCACCACTAAAAATTTACCCGTTCAAATCAACCGTTTTTAGTTGCACAAAATTACGAAACTCGTCATTTATTTTGTAATACGCAATATTCTTTGGTGATTACATTATTTTATAGACATTAAATAGCAAAACGGGTTGAATTCGTGTTTGATTTGACAAAAAATGTAATCGATAAAAGTTTTCGCGTACAAAAAATCGCTTTGATATAAACATTCTTGTTTTAAACCATATATTAAGATATTTCATTTGCGATTCTTTTTTATTGAAGTACATGTAATTTTTCGAGGGATTCTGGTAGCTTACACCGACACCAGAAGAGAAGGGTCTGAATATTTCGACATAACAAACAATCATTATTGAGCCTCATGATATCATGAACGTTCAAAACTTACGTTGCTCAATCCTGCCTGGTATTCATGGGCTTTCTATAGAATTTATAGAACTTCCTTTTTTTAGACATAAATCATTGCCAAAGGTTATTCCGATAATTTTATCTAGTAATGTTGGCCAGGACAAAAAATATAGTCAGAATCATAAGGTGGATCAAGTAAGCTCCGAAATTCAGCCTTTAAGTTAGTTTTGAAACTTTCAAAGTCCAAATTTTGCAGACGACATAATTAAATATATTACAGTATAAATTTCAAGACTGGTAAATTATTTATGGTCAAAACTTGATCATGTCACCATTGAACCTTGAACATAAGGATAATACGTATAATTAACCGGTCCGACATATGTCTGAAGTAATGTTCCTTGAACAAATAATATACATGTAAATCAATCATGTGCATGCAACCTTCGTTCTGACAGCTTCCCGTGGCCACATTAACCATTGTAGTCTCAAGTAGAGTTTCGGAATTTCCACTGTATGCTTATGACTCAAGTATTTATCCAAAATAAAAGTGTTATACGTAATGTTGTGGTTGATGAAGTTGGACTTTCATACGTACTATTTGCACACGTATGCCCATTTATTGACCTCGTGCAATAAAACAATCGAGACAACAGAAATAAACCTCCAGGTATGCTGTATGATTACGATTGCGCAATAATCGGTTTTGGTTGCAAAATTATACCTAAGCGGCCGGTGTCCCATTAATTGCATTTTTTTGTTTTACGTCCGTTATGTATTTAATATACGTAAAAATACACGGACTTCGGGTTGAGCTTGTCGCAATGGCTTAACCTTCAGTATCTAACCTGGTTAACATTAACAAATAAAATGTTGCGCAATGCGTTAAAAAACTTGTGAAATAAACGTCTGACGATGAGTCACGCGACTGATAGTATCGTAAATAAGTATTTATTCCAGATTCTTACATTTTAGGATTTTTCTGGTGCTGAAACTTCATCACATATTATCGTTTTCCAGACTACATACCTTTGGAATATTCTAAAATACCGAGTTGTAATCTTGATATCGCTCTTGTGATTTATTGGTTTTTTAAATACGTAACTTAAAGGTTTAAATAATTTAACGAATTAGTAAGATTTGCATTCAATTAGGAAATTGACTGCTGTTGAATATTGTATGTTAGTGTATCATCAAATTTTGTTTTTCTTTTGAATTTCGGGAGTACATATTTAAAACATTCGTTGATTATTCATAAAAACGATTCGTGTCATTGGCTTGCAATATACTTGTCAGACATGGGCATGAACGGCAATTAGTGTCATGTATTAAATGTTTTGAATCTTTCGCGCTGATTATAACGTTAATGAAGTTCTAGCGTTTAAAACGTTATTTCTTTTATAGGAAATGCTCCTAAACGAATTAAAAATATAAGTACTTGCATATATGACTTCTGAATGTCAATAAAATATGAAAATTAATACATAAGTAGAAACCTACGCCATTCCAGTTCCTGGGACATGATAATGCAAACCAAGTCATATATTATATTTTACAGACGACATAAATAAATGTATTACAATTTTAAATTCCAATACTTTGTAAATTATACATGGTCATACTTGATCACGCCACCGTCGAACTTTGAACATAGTGATATCATTTTCGTTAGCACCACATCAAATTATGAAATAATGTTTGAGCTAACTTACAATAAACTGGTCCGGAATATTTCAAGTGCAATTTTCCTTGAACAGTTGGTTACCTGTAAATCAATCATTAGCACACAAGCATCGTTATGACAGCTGCCCGTGTCCTCAAACACTGTTATAGTCTCAAGTAGAGTTTCGGACTTTTCACTGTATGATTGAACCCAGTCCAAAATATATATATATATGTCATGGTGTGTTTGGTGATTGATATGGAGCCGTGCTATGTTTATTTTCGCGTCATATTTGCACACGTTTGCTTATTCAATGACCTCGTACTATAGAACAATCGAGGCACCAGAAATAAACCTCCACGTATGCTGTATAATCAAGATTGCAAAAAATGGGTTTGTGGTTGCATAATTTTAGATAAGTGGCCGGTGTCTCATGAATTGCGTACATGTTTTCAGTATAGGTTCGTTATGTAGTTAATAAACCCACTGTAAGAGCGATCATAACGACGTAGCTGAAACAATGCTACTTATAATGACGCTAGTGTTGGCCATTGTTGTTGTTAATGAAAAGGGCTTTCGAATTTTAAGTAACATGACATATGTTAGAAGTTGCAAACTTTTGATCCCAACTTCTGACCCTCTCAGGTCACTTTGACCTAAAATTACATATGATTGGTAATCAACTTAAAGAGAGCTTTGGATTACGCTATTCAAATGTACACTTTGAGCAGGTTAAAAACTTTCGACCTTGCCCATTAACCTTGAAGTTTGACCTAAGAAGCTAAAGATCAATATGGTTTTTGCCCTTGATTTAGGTAGCATGCATGGAAAACTTGAGCAAAATAGGTCGACGCGTTCTTGAGTTATCGTGCTGACAGTTGGACAAACACGATAAAGTCTATACAAGCTGAGCTTCGCTTTCAGTTATGTAATAACTCTGCTTGTTCCAGAACTCTCCAGAACAAATTAATCTGCCTTAAGCGAAATTAAAGTACGAACATTTGGGCTTGAATTTACCCTAATGCAGTAACCTTTAGTACTTAGCTTGGTCAAAATTATCTATTCAAATGTTGTGAAATGTGTCATCATATCTGTTGTTAATTCTGGCAAATTTGAAATTAGGAGAACTGTAATTTTCTTTAAATGCTGTTTTTGAAAACAACCGTTTCAAAATTGAGTATGGCTATTTTCCTCTAAAACACCTAGACGTACTAAGATGTACAAAAAAATCTATGTAGGGCTATTTATTTTTCAGAAAATGTTAATTGTACCACAAAAAATACTTTGTAAAGGAGACTTTCCAGTGATACGTTTCTTAAGCAGAAATTACTTTGACATAATAATTTGCATTTTGAAACAGCATGAAATTGTTTCTTAGATTCGTAAGACAACGAATATTTTTATCACGCCAAGTCATAGCATCGCATTGACGCAATATCATTAAAAGTATTGTGTATCGACTTTGTTTGTCTAAGCAATATATACTATTATAATGATTTATTTACAACTATTACATGAATTTTTCACGTTTGAATATACTTTACGGTTACGTGACCTCATTTTAATGTCTTGGAACTTTGAACTAAAAAAATCAATTCATGTCTTCGTTGACGTTTTTGCAGGAAATATATGAGTGGAAAATTTTATTCCTTTAAAATAAACCCATTATTTATGCTAAACAACAGCTATGAAGTACACCATAAGCATGACAATATGAATTCATATGCTTTCTAACGCATTCATAAATACTTTCGAACTAAACTAATACAAGACGAAGAAATTACTTTATAGCATGTTTTCTTTAGTAAATATAAGTACATATTACAATTTTTTAGTCTAAGAAGCTTTAAAAGCTGATGCAAATATAACACAAGCACATTGCACAATTGATTGAGCATAAGGTATTCATTCTTAATTAATCTATTTATTTAATTGAAACGTTTAAGTAAAATCTTCGGTTGAATAGACATAACGTCATAATTTTGATTGTCTTGAAGTCAAATTTGTCGTTAATATATGAATATCACGGTATTATATAAGTAATATTTCAATATACGGCATACGTAAGTAGCACAACGTATCAGTCCTGATATCAATAGTTATGTGCAAACAATTTTGATGATTATGTAAATTTGTTAGGTTCTACTTACAATCTCTCTTATCATATCTACGATTTTATTTGAAGACACCAATTGTGCATTGTGCATAAATGGAAATTGTATGTTTGTTCAACATTTCGTGAAATGGTTAAACAATACTTTAGCAAACATGAACTTCCAACATACAGTGATTATGCAGTAAAGTGTACAATGTGTGGAGGCTGTTTAATAGAGAGTTATTAAGAAGTAAGGAGTTTTGCTGTAAATTAGTCAATTTGCTGAAAGACGCATACTGTATTGATTACATATGAATGTCGAAAATCTAAATGTCGAAAATCTAAATGTCGAAATACTTTTCAACAATGATGCTAGTAAAATTGTAATTTAGGGAGAGTAATCCAGACAATGGTTTTTTTGGACGACTAACAATATAAGTCAAAGTCTCTTCTCATATAGGTATGCACTAGCTAAGACTTATTCATCTCTTTTACACCATCTTATAATTTCTTCCTCGAATTGAACTTTTAGTATTCATCAAATCGTTTGATTTTTATATAAGCATATTTTGCCGACACAAGGCACTAACCCTAAATTCAGAGTAATGGTAGTTGCATTTCCGTTGTATGACTTTCTGGCATAAAATACAATAAAATAAAATATATATAACATTTATATAGTGGTTGTGTTGGTAATTCGTTTCCATACGAATATGTTTACGTATGTTGCAGCTTGATACTAAAATCAAATGAAATATATATAAATTTGTCAAGCAGTCCAACACGTATTATGCATCATAAAGAGTCATTATAGTACACCATATCCCACATTCATAACTTAAACTGTCCTCCTGTTAACTCGTATTAACTAATTATCATTTAAAAACGTCAGAATGAAGAGAATTTAATTAAGTAATAAGTCTGGTGCACGTAGCGGCCGAATAGTAAAAAAAAAATGCAAATGTTTGTTTGACAGACATACAAATGATTTTGATGGCGTGCAGCCAAGTGACTTGAAAATACCGAATATCAACGCTTACTAATACTGCGCAGCAAAGAGCTTAAAGTGGTTTATGTTTTTGATGTATGTACCATTGGGCATTATCTCTTAAGTAGATAATGATGTGATATTTCGGTTGCTGTAATCATACACCTTAACCCCCATTATATTTTTAGTATTTGTAAAGTAAATAGCCTTTCGTTTCTCAATGCATTGACAATGGCACACAAGTTTCCTATACCCCTTTTTGAAATAACTGAAAAAGAAGATAAATCTTTTTTAGTCATATTCAAATCTGACACACTTAAATCAATTTTAAGAGACTTCAAATCCCTGCATCAGTTAGAAAACAAAAACGTGCCAATAATTTTTGTCGGTGTTATTGAAAAACTTCCCATATCTAGTAGCAGTGATGGAGCTTTTTCTAACAAGATCCTCGAAGCCACGCAATCGGATTTGGAAAAGACAAGTGACGATGCCGTCTCTGTGGCAAGAAATCCTTTACATTTAAGAAAAAACAGTGGGTCTAAGCAAACAATATACTTATGGGGTCCCCCAATCTACGCATGTGATCCTTCTTACAAAAACGCTGAACAAAGTTGTGTGTTTCTATTAAACTGGTTACCACTTCAAGTCCACGAAAATAAAGAAACCATTAGTAGTTTTGCCGCCAAAATAATATTGGTGTCCTTTTGTTCCCGAATCTGTGAAGTAACCTATGGACAAGTCCTTCAGGTATAGAAAAAATAATCACCTAATTTTATTATTTCATTTATTAAAGGACCTTTTTTGTTTCAGAATGGTTTGCACGAGTGTCTTTCATTTTTACAAGGAAATGGACATACTAAACTTTACGTCGAAAAATTGCCAGACAAATTCATACATATTCCAATTGATGATTTGAAGGTAACATTTGACTACCAGAAAGTTGCGAAAGAACTTACGTCTTCATTAGGATTAGTTAGGAAGCAGTTTAAAGTACGACATTCCTTATCAATTCAGACTTTAAACACTGAAAATGTAGAACAGCTGCTAAATACGTTTGCGCATACAATCAACGATATTCCATATACGTCAATGCCATCAGATGTGTTAAGCATTCACAGTCTAATGGATACAAGCGAGGACCCAACTTTTGAAACCCAGTCAAGTAAACGTAAACATAATATGAAAGGGAACACATCCCTTGAAGATAGAAGAACTGAAAATTTGCAGATCAATACCAGCACCGACAACTTAGCTTGTATCAAACCCACTTTCAATAGCCACATCTTAGCTTGGATATCTAGCTTAGATATTTCACGTCGTTTAACCAGGCCATCGTTGGAGGATGTGGAACAAAACATACTCCAAACCTTGCAAATAAAACTAGATCAAAATTTGAGGAAACAAGTACAGTCAGATATATCACAAATATATCTCGCTGTGAAGGAATATTTGGGCGAAGTAGCAAAGCTTTTCAAAAAGTTTGGCTATTTTTCAACTGAAAATTTTGATGATATTAAAGAGTATGTTGAAAATAAAATTCTTTGTCGTTGGGATTATTCAAGATTGACCACGCAAAAATTCACAAATGCTACTTTTCAGAGACTGCAAAACAAAATTGTCAGTCAAAACAACAGCATAATTCAACATCGAGTAATTATTATGCGTAAATCAAAAACTACAGTTGAGCAAGCATATGCATCCGAACTGATGCGCTACAGTGTGGAAAATGGTCCTTTCCCTCCTAATATATTCGTAAAAATTAGTCAAACTTTATTCATTCGTTGCATGTCGGCTTTCACCATTTCATCAGAGTTTGGTTCGAACTCTTTGAAAAACCAGGAAAAATTAAAAGTCGAGTTAGACAATTTGGCAAAATCCCTTAAACAAATCGCTCAGCAACAATCAGAGAAAAACAGGAAGCAGTTTATGTCCAAACAATCCCATGACCAAGAATTATCTAAACGTCATAGTTACGGACGACAGAAACTTGCAACATCATCAACAAATTTAGCAACTGTAAAAGACATCCCTCCCAAGAAACTGACCAAACAACCTGAAAAAACTGCAACATCTTTACAAATTAGCCAACCTTCAACTAATATTGACTTCACCGATCAAACTAAAAAAATCAAAGAAACCGTCCAAGAACACAAAAAGGCATACCGGGAGCAAATCAAACTGATTAGAGCTAGTAATGAAAATCCTGAGTATATTCGACGTCAAACGTCCAAGGCTGAACTACGTACGAAAGAAGATTTTCTCCGAGACATTTGCCGAAAAGTACCAAAGTGTAACCCAGAATCGATTTGGCAGGACGAAATGCAAAAAGAAATACAAAAAATAAATGATATGTTTTTGGAAGAGATGGAGAACAGACAAGACAGGATCCCAAAATCCTTTGAACAAGAAGCTAATAAAAACATTTTGCCAAAGAATCCATTGGTGCTGGTAATAAACAATGAAAGGATCGTAATGGCCGTTTTCTTTAAAGGAAGACCCATATTAATTAAAAATGTTGACCAGATGGAGTGGACACAAAATTTGGTCGGTCAAACAAATAAGGGCAATATGATCTATGGCGAAGCGGTGAGGCATTCTTTTATAAAAAACACGTTAAGAAAGCCATGGAATGTTGGGAGACTTATTGAGGACGCGGAGATTTGCATTCCTGACGTTGAAATTGATAATGTCTTTCAAACTGTACGGGTGGAAACTCTTTTTGGATTTCTATTAAGACGATTAAAAATTCAAGCAGAAAAAGATGTGTTTAAGGAGGACGTCAATGCCTGTGTAATATGCATTCCATTCTTTTATCCCAGCCTGCAGCGACAGCTGATACTAAATTCTGCAAAAATAGCAGGCTTCAAATCCACAAAAATAATTAATGATATTACAGCACTAGCTTATGAGTACGCTTATCAATATAAAACACTGCCGGAGCACCCATTTCTTGTGGTAACCGAATCACAAAATATTGTAGACGCTGCATTGTTCCAACATGAGAAAGTAAAGAGTAAGTACAATAAGGTAAATTAAACAAATTTATTGCTTTAAACTATAGACTTATTTTCTGAAAATTGTTTACTTTACAGTCGGAAACCGACAAACGGTTCGTATGGTATCCCACGCTGCCAGCTATCACGAGAACACTTGGCGAGAAGTTTTTGCTGATGGTTGGCATAAAATTAAAAAACTTTTGGACCAAACAACCTCAGAGCTTGAGAAGGAAGAACAAACGAGGAAATATTATAATCTTATTTGCAAAACGATAAGCCACTACCATGAAAACCATAAAGGTGGGCCTGAAGGACCAAACCGTGCAAGTGTTGCTGAGATGCAGCATACATTTCTGAAAGATTCTGTTTTGATGTGTAGTACAGAGAGTCAAAATCAATTTAAAAAAATAATTTCTGCAATTTGTGGCGAACCTCCAGTAGAAGGAAATGCAATATACGTTATAAATGGTGCGGCAAGATTAAGTCAATATCAAGGTAAAATTTTAGAGAGTTCCGCTGAAGATTTGTTGTCATCAATTGTTTTAGGAAAATTCGGCAAGCGCGAGATATTTCCAGAAAAACAAATTTTACCACTTTCTTCAAAACCAGCACCAGGTTCTTTTTTTACTACAGATAATACCATACGAATTTTTCAAAGGGTTCATAAACAAGAATTCGACGTGATTAGGCTGTTAATCAAAATAGATCTCGAAGAAATGAGCAATAAATTTCAGAGGTTGGAGGTGCAGTTTGGAATGGGTTACAACGGTACATTTGATTTAATTAAAATGCATATTTTAAACAGCTCTGGGAAAACATTGCGTGAGTTAGTTGAAGCGAAACACTATGAGATCGTTAGTAAAACTTTGCTACATTTTAATTTAAAAGATTGTGAAAAACAAGTAATATCATTTTTTAGAGAAATTACTTAGTGTTAATAAACTAAAATAGAGCATAGCTCTTAAAAATATTACTTTATTATTCATATGTATGTCAGATATTATTTGGTACTAATTTGTAAAATATATTACAAGTAAGATATGGATTTTGGTGATGAAAATTATATGTTAAATTCGGTTAAAGATTAACGGACTATTAATGTAAAATTCTGTCAACTAATATTGTAACTAGCATTTTCTAAAGCTTAAGTAAATTATTTATTGTCTACTTATATCCAGTAAGTGATTTACCTTTTTAAATCCGTAAAATCATCATTTTTTTCAATGTGAGCTAACCGTTTGCCAGTATGTTTAAATTTACAGTCATTAACTTACACAAAAGTTTTCCTTCGCATTGGGTTGTAGGCTTTACTACATGGTTAAGCAATAAACTTATGGTGGAAGATGGTTTCCCTTAGATTAGATTAGATTAGATTGCTTTATTGTCTTTCAAAATCAGGAGCCTGCTTTCCAATTCGTGACATGATACATATATCATATATATTTCTAACAATAATAAGTCATAAAAAAGTAAAATAAATTAAATACAAATAACAAAATTATTGAGTTTTTCTGTGCTCAATGAGCCAGCCTTTTACATATCTCACAAAATATCCAAAAGACATTAACCCAAAATTCCAGTCTCGTGG
>JAQFZH010000022.1:0-83397 GCA_034695485.1 Entomobrya nivalis | reverse complement strand
GGATCTACTGCGTATTCCGGAGCATCAGTCTCGTCAGATGAGTGATGCAGGCCTCGAACAGCTCCTTTCGGCAAAGTTGCAGGGTCCAGAACCTGAGCGCTGTCATCGGATCCACGTCCACCTTGCCCAGTAGACGATGAATCTGGTGATACGAAAGATGACTGGATAGTCATAGACGATGTTTCAGAAGTGATCATTCCAACGGTCGTATCCACCGAGGATGAGTCACTGCCAGCCGCAGACGAAACCCTTGACGGACTACGGGATCCACCACGGCTGCCACTTGGAGAACGCGTGCGAAGACGACCACGTCCGATTCCACGGCCTCGTCGAGCAGAACCGTTGGACTCCATTTTCCACAACAGGAATAGATAGCTGTAATAAAAAAATATTTAAATTAAATTACATATGTATTTGTGCCGCGACGATGCTTACATTGAAAATACCAAATTCACAAGAAATTACCTGGCTTGATTGGCAGAAAGATAGATCTCTCACACTTGTTTGTTTTCTGAGGAATCAGCAGAAAGATAAGGAAGTGAAGAAAGGTTCACCAGAACAGTCCTTGAGATGAGCTGGAAATCTGAAAAAAAGAAAATCGGTAAAATAATTACAAAATTGCGGTACAGGAATAATGACATTTGCCAGTGTATGAAAAACTGTATGTTACAAAATAATGAAGCTTACCAACTTTTAGAATGATCGTCAAATTGATAGTCAAAATTGGAGTCAGAAACAGCAGCTCGAGTCAAACCGCAAGAATAATCTTCCAATACGTTGGGTGATTATCGAGAGAGAGAGAGAGTTGAGGAATGTTGCAAGTTCTCACTGAGAGACTTCCAAAAACTAAATGATGACCACTTGAGGTTTTGATCGCACTTTTGTACCAAAAATGTCAAACAAAGGATCCTGGCTTTTTTTCCACAAAACAAAGAAACATTTCCAATAGTCTTTGTTCTTCAAAAGACCGGAAGTGCTCATTTCATGAAGAGATAAAAAAGAATAAAAATAGTCAAATTTTCCATGTTTTGTCTTAAATTCAATGTTTTGAGGGTCAAAGTTCAGTTTTCCTACACAGTTTATAAGTTAACATCCGTACAGGTTCATAATAATAAACTTTGGACCAAACTAAAATCACAGCTTTAAATTTTCAATATTTTATGCTGATCGTCAGGTCAATATTTATTTGTCATCGTGCATAGTTTTAAATTGAATTGTAAAAACACCAAAACTTAAATTATGGTACAAGTCAATGCCTAGCCGTTAATAACAAGGGAAATGAAAAATCCAAATTACCTGATTTGTTTTATTCATGCAAATCTGTGTCTCAAAGTCCAGTTTGAGGACTGTTAATGTTAATAGAAATGTGTAATCCAAGGTCAGAGTTCAACTTTAATTCAAGCTAGCTCTTAATTTACTGGTGACAAAGGGATGAAGGGAGGAAAGGACATATTATGGAATGAAGGCAAAACTCTTAATTAATTCACAATCAAAGTTATTATTATTGAAATGTAATTATTTTAACCATACAGTGTACAAAGATAAAAGTAAAGCAATGGAATATTTGAAGTACCGATGATGTTCTAGATTTGAAGCTACTCTACATCTAACTAAGGGCTGAAGTTCGATGTCTAACTGTCTAAATCAAAGTTCATGATTTGTTATAGTTGAAGTTGAAAGTCATTAAGCTATTTCACATTTTTGGGTGAAATTAACCTACCTGATAGATTTCGCATAACGCTTACAGACAAATGTGGAAATGTGTTTAAATTAAGGTGAAAGTAGAAATATTAAAAATATTTTTTAGTTACCGGAATTGATATTATTTTTCTGATTACAAAATTACAACATATTTCATAATTTTTTTTATTACTTGACATTTTGCATTTAATCAATCTTAAAGCAAGAACATTGAAAAATTGGATAAGCATAATTTAATGATTTTTTAGTTGTCGACCAGTGGTGGGCACATTTTATTTTATGAATAAAAATAACAGCTTTAATTAACATTTTAAATTAAATATATTGTTTAAAAAAACAGTTTCATCAAATCAACTAGTTTTTAATAAATAACTGATTCGGCTACATCACTGTTTACATTTAGAAATGAAAACATAGTAAAATTACAGATTTTTTAAAAGTATTATTTTTTGTTTCGTCCCAGAAAAAAACTTATCATTACAAAGGCAGTATAGAATTCTGCCCTGCCAATATTAACTGATGAGGTTGTTGAGAACGTATTTCCGCTGTTGATGTTCTGTATTTATTCATGGTCCCATTAGCAGTACCCTTCCCTTCGTCTCCTTCATCCCCCTGCTTTTTCCGTTTACTCCCCCGCCTTCCCCTCTTGGATGACTGTCGGGGTGGTTTCTTCGGTAAATAATTGTTACGATTTTCTTCTGGTGTTCCAATCTGACTCAGCCGAAGTCGAATAAAATGAGATGGCACAGGAATATCAGGTACATTTTCCTTCTGCTTATTATTATCCTTGCCCTCTCGAAGATAATCTGATTGCATATCGATTACACTAGCATCCGGTTGTACTGGAATATCACTTTCTTTTCCAGTGCTATCCGTTATTTTGTCAAAAGAAGGTATACTTGGAAGTAGGAGCCAAGTAATTAGCATAAAAGGGATCCCCAGCGGGGGAACGTGACACTAGTTGAAAGAAAAAATAATTACGATGTGTGAACGTATTATGAATTTTAGGGCATGAGACTATAATGACTCACCTTTTTCATGGCGGAATACAACAAAGTAGTTAAAACTGCACCAATAAAAGAAAGCAGCCAGCTGTGAAAATTAAAAACGACAAAGAATCCTCCAAGTCCAGCCGCAGTAAAAAGTGGATTATATCCCCAGCTTCCATTGTACAAATATTCATAGTCTTCGGGATTTGAGAGGCAAATTCCTTCAAAGAAAATATTTTATCAAAGATAAAATTGCATTTTAAATGCATTTTCCGAAAAGGGTTTAAAAAGAAATATTACCCATTAACGTTCCAATCATTGACCCCATTAAAGACTGCATCAACATAATTGGTGAATAAATAAACATGGCCAAATGCACCATTCCGGATGTCATCAATCCAGCAGTTCCAAACACTTGACTAGGTGCAAGAATTACCCCAAAAAATATTTTAATCCAGTTCAGAGGCTCCACATACGTTAAAGTCATCTCATGCGGGGGATATGCTGTAGTGACACTTGCACTGCTGCTGTTGTCATCACGTCCAAAGAGATCCTCTGTTCCTTGGACTTCCATAGAATCCCCGGAATGATGGATATGTGGGGCTTCGTATCTTGAAGCTACTCCACTATACAGGTACAATAGCATAATTAAATGAAATGGTGCATTTAACAAAGGAAACTCCAACTTTTCTGCTAATAGACCATTTAACCCTCTCCAAATAACCACAGTAAGAACTCCAACTGCCATGCAAATAGCAATGATATCTGGGTAGACCAAGATGACGTCTGGTTGGGCTACCAGAGCGACAACGGTTCCTGCAAGAAAATTATTAAAAGTAACCACCCCAGAGCGTATGTCCTCCATGGGAACGTGAAGAAACACAACTGCCGTTTCAATGCCAACTGTCAAGGTCACTATAGCAAGGAAGGTGACCATGGGGGAGGATAATAGCATGGCTATAAGAATTATTAAACCTGACCAAGGATTACTGCAAAATTGGACGTCGGCTATAGAGCGAAGGGAAGATTCAAAGAAAAATAAGCTTAAATATTTTAAACGGCTGGTGTTGGCATAGGATGTGGCCCAGGTGGTGAATTTGGGGGCGTGACCAAAGAAAAAACCGGAAATGGAGGAACATGAACAGGAAAAGGAGGGCCAGCAGCTACAGCAACAGCAGCAACGGCGCTTTTGTTCCTTTTTTGTAGACTTTTTTCGTTTTGAGGAAATCGCTGTATGAGCGCGAGTAGAATTGTGATTCTTATCGTTTGGAGGTTCCCCTGGAGTTGTTACTGAGGAATAAGAGGAGGATGTAGAGGACGATGAAGATTCGGAATCTGAGGAGGAGGACGATGAGGATGATTGAGATTTGTCCATGGTACCAACTCCATTGGTTCGTTTTACGTTCACGGGGGCGCTTTTAATGTCCCGGGTTTTGTAAAGGAATAAATCGGCCTGTTTCATTCAAAAGCATGGTTAGTTAATTAATGAACCTATATAAATTTATCATGGTCAGTGCTTGAGTCTAAAAATATGAGGAATAACCTTTGAAGTTACTCCATTTCCAAAGTATTCTTTATTCTGTGGGGGTGGTGTACCCTCAGGGAGAGGTGGGATTGGGGCTGCAAGCATCATTCTAATTTATGTATGTACTTGATTTTGCACTAATTTATTGCATTCAAAGTCATTGTTATTTTCAATTCTTAGTAAACATCCAATTTTGTATGCATAAAAAAGCAAGTCCATTCATTTTGTTGTTGATATTATGATGATCGCGTTGATGTTATCGGTTTAGTTAAGTTAAAAAGGTTTCAAGGTCATTTTTGATGCACTCTTTTGCATCATCATTCCACCACGTCAGTGGAGCAATTTGTTATTTAATTTATTATTACATGTTTTTATAAACATTACACTTCACTTTCTAAAAACATTTTTTCTCTCTGGCTTCTGGTGCTTGTCTTGTAACTTTTGTTTTGACTAATTTACGATTGTTTTATTCTCCACACACTCTTATCAATTATCATACTATTAAGATCAGTTAACTCATCTAAAAAAGAAGCGCTGAAGAGCGTAAATTTGCCTGTGCATTTTCATTTTCAAGCATTTTGTTAGATTAAATTAAAATCAAATTAATATATTTTGATGTTATTGATTACAAAATTAACTTCGATAAGATTCGATTGATGAAGGAAAGTGTACCTTACTTGATATATGTAGGTAAGCTAGCTTATTAGCTACTGACATCGTTTTTTAAATGTCCATCAAATAGATGCCTTAGTTTCAAGCCGAAAATATCTCTGAGAATACAAATTCACCTTCGTACAATTAAAGATGACTTCTAGATTCTTCAAATGGATAGGTTATGAGTGAAAAACAATACTTATTAGCAAGCAATTGAGCAGTCATAAACAAATTCAAGGTAGGTAGACGTAGCCTGCTTGGAAACTCGCTATAACGTCGACCTACCTTGAATCAATTCTACAGTTTTCATGCAATATTATAATATCATCTTCAGGAAGGCAAAGACTTTAATATTTCAAAATAGACCACAATTTAATATTTCAAAACAAAAAGCAAGGTTACCACTACCACCGACAGTTTCTAAAGTTGAAGATTGACTGTATCTTTGAGCAGAGAATAATATGTAGCTATGCACTTTGTTCACACTTCACACCAAAAAGACACCATGAAAACCAAAACAACAGAAAAATATGCAGATATGTATGCATAAAATTGATCTAATCTGATGACAAAAGTTGTCCCACTGCACTGCCCACGTTTTAAAATGGAGTGGATGGATGTCCTAAAAACTGGAGAAATGATGAGCTCTTGAGATAATTGAGCTTGTCAAATAAAAATATATAAGTATAGCACCCAGCTATCCAATCGATCAATATACGCAATAAAACATCTATTATTATCACATCACTGAAGCTGTAGTAGCAACAGCTAGAAAACTTTTAATATAAAAAAACACGTTCCAGTTTCTGCTTCAGTAAAAGTATTTACGCCCTTTTACACGTATTGGTTAGTTGGGAAGAATGCGACCACTTAATATTCGATTCAATATTCAGAAGGTAATAAAATGTGTCTTGTACCAAAAATACATAAATCGATGACAGTTTGATAAGCAAAAATATGTATGGAAAAATACTTTGAAAAATAAAATGATGTTTCCCGAAGAAAAAAAAACGAGAAGAGATGCGTTTCTGATGAACTAGTTGAATTCAAAATTGCTGAAAAAGGCAAAAACTTGTAAATGACAAAGAGTAGCTTTATTGGTTTGTTTGAGACTGTAAAAATAAGTTTGACTCAGTTGCTTGAAGGTGAAAAATCGAACAAGAAAAATAGACTTCTTCTTTATACTTGTTTAATGGCTTCATACATTAAAAACAAAGGAATTGTTGGAGTATTGGTGTCAGTATGCCTGGTAAAGCGGTTGGTTGGGCTGCTATTTAAATATTTAGTGATCATGAAAGCTACTGTAGCCGTTTTCCATTGGAATTGGATGCAAATTGTCACGCGATGTCTTTGTCTTTTTTACGTAAAAATTACAAGTGTAGTAGTGATGACTTGACTGGACATAGCTTTTCTCCGGGAGGGCAAATGCAAGTTGTGATGTCATGTCCTGTCTTTGTTTTTGAAGAGAAGTAAGTTGAAGGCAGTAAAACTGTATTTCAAAGTCATTTCCGTCTTGTGCCTAACCTTTTACTTTCGTGAAAAACGAGTCAATTTGCACTTCTAGTGCTCATTAAATTTTGTCATTGCCACGTTCAAGTCTGCTATTTTTCACCTTTCTCCGAAATCTCGTTTTCTAATTTTTACGATTGGTAGACATATGCATGTTTATCAGTACTTCCGGCAATTTATGCAGCAGTAATATATAAGTATAATAGAGCTCGTTTCATAAAACTGAGTAAATTTTGAAGTCAGATAATTGGCTATTTGGAATTCGGTATTACATACATGGCGTCTCAATTATAGCATGTTAACATTACAATTATATGAAAAGGTTTACTGTGACAGTATAAAATGCATTGTAGATGCAGGATACGGTTAAGCATGTGTATAGAAAGTTGCCATGAGGAATTTTTGTATAGTTTATCTTTGAGATCAATTTTCATTTGCTAGTGGCTAAGTGACATGTGAACTGTTTAAGTTTGTACGACGACGACGACTCGCTATAGTAGACTAGACTAGATCACCACACATAGAACTTTAATCCATCTACCAATTAATGGAGCGTCTAAAATTCACTATTTATTTTGAATGTCGGCTACATTCTGCCCTTGTCTAAGATTTCATTTAATTTGCAACAGAATTGTATTTAAGTTTTACTACATCTAATCAGTTTTTCACGTGCAATTGTATTTTTTTTGTTTGGCAGTGCTGGTGAAAATTGTTCGTTTCTCTTTATAGAAAAGTGGCTACTAAGGTGTTGTTTAATGAAAGGTACAAATGTAAGTAGGGTTTCAAGGATGATGCATATTTTAGCAAGTTTTTGACACTCGGTTGACATGTAATATAGGCTGATAGTCACTATTCATATTATCTATTCGGCTCCACGGAGCTATGGAACATTTTTTGTTAATGTATTCTCTTTGTATGGGTTGTTCGCTAAACTGCTTGACCTTGACTTGGCAACAGTAAGGGGAGCGGGAGGTGAAAATTGGTGGTAGATGGCATATTATTTAGTGCTGCTAAATTTCATATGGCTTGCTACAGTGGGAAAATGAGATGCTTATATCGTTGAAGAAATGTGGAATGGACTTTCTAGCAAGCAAGTACAAAACACGGATAAATGTTATTAGCAAAATGGCAGTAAGTTGAGGGTTTGAGGGAAATTACTTCGTTGCATACATGTTGGTACGAGCGTTAAAATTAAGTTTGATAAATACAAAATCCACAATTTTACTCCTTCAAGCAACGACATAACAAAGTATGTAAATTAACAACCAAGCTACACGTACAAACTCAACAATAAATACGTTGATGGAAATTGTTGAAAAGCAGGTATTTAGTATTTAGCCGAGGTCAGAGGTAAACTTTCAACTGAACATTTTCTAGATATTCTCCGTTGGAATATATTCCTCCATACACTATCTTTATCGCCTGCACTGATTGTGTTTTTTTATCTTCTCACTTACATGTTTTTCCTTACAATTTTTTTTTTTTAGCTAGCGTCAAACACAAACTAACCAAAGTAATTGATTTTTTATTTTATATGCATACTTACTTCCTCTCTGGTATAAAGTAATGCTTAATGAATATCAATTTCATTTTTATGCTTATTTAATAATATGACATATTTTTTTCCGATTTAATCAACTATATTGTAAACCCATCGCCTTTTCCTCAAACGCACGAAGTTCCAGTTCATTTTTTATGGTTCGTGCATGCTAATATGTTATACTATTTATGATCATAATAAAATAACATGTTTTAATTATCACTAAATTACCACTACGAGCCTATAATTCCTCTCCAAGTAAGTAAAGGTGCAACACAGCTCATTAATAAAATTTAAATGAGATAAGATTCACTTAAGATTTTATCCAATTTGCGTCATTCTATTCATCACATCCAACTGATCCACCCGCAATCATTTGACGATCATTAATCTTTTAAAGAATACTAAGACCTCAATTTAAACTATAATTACTGAAGTTTAATAATTATGAATCATTATGAATCAATGGTAAAGTTAACTAAGCGATATGCCAAAATATGGATGGGACACCGTCGTTTGTTTGTTGCTATTGAAATAAAGTAACTACCTTTAAATAACATGGGGAAAATCCCCAGTTTGAGCAAATATACATCGGTGTCCCGTCCTCATCTTAACATAGTCTCTTAGTTAACTCTACAATATATTACTCTATTAAATAATTACAACGTTGTCATTCGCAATAATCTTCCAATTTTAATCACCCATTTTTTTCATATTGACGCTCTAGATTCGTCCAAGCTTCAGAAAAATTAGGTCTTCGTAAAGTTGCAGCAGCCTATTTGGATCATTAATAATTTTGAGAAAATGTTTTACCTGTAACTTCGAAGTTTTAGAGTTATACTCCCATCTTGTTGTAATGTTATAAGAAAATAAATGGATTAACGAGATTTCCTGAAAATTAATGCAGAACTCATCTTTTACAATGAGAAATATGATATGATATGATCATCATTGATACATAGTTTTCCAACCACACCATATTTTTGTATATATTTTAAAACTGATATTTATTTTGTTTTTATTGATAATTTACATAATTGAAGCACAACAATTACATCCATACAAGAATCATACTAAATTTTTAAATAACAAAACAGGCATTGGCAGTGAAAATGTCTGTACAAAGCTATATTGAACCTGATACCGATTACATACAACATCATTCCAGTCACTACGATGATATGATAAATGTATCATACAATTTACAGCAATTCTGATTAAACGATCTCCATCTCCGTATGTATAATATATCTTTCATGTCTTCAATAATATTTTATATTTTAAATTGAAATAAAACTAATGAATTAATTGAGTGTGGATTTATTACATACTAGGTATAAATTTATATTATCTTTCATTTAAATCATTGAGAATCAGTTTGCGGTGAAATTGGTAAAAATGAACAATGAAATCGACTGGTTTTCTTATAACCTAAATATTTGAAGTAAATATACTACAATAGAAATGGAATAATTAAAGCTAGATATATATAGGTATACTATATAATATAATGAAATACAAAATAAATGCATAGACCTTACAACATCTTATATAAAACTCATTACTACACAGCAGACAATATATTTTGATAAGACTGGTTTTATTGTTTCCCTAGTAACCATTTTATAAGCTTTTGCAATAGAACCACAACAATGTTTTTAGCCTTTTTTATGTATTAATATATCAATGTAATTACTTTTTCTACGATTTAAACTACTCCCTGGTCGCATATAATGAGAATGGAAACAATTTTTTTGATGGCAGTTTTTGATTAGCATACAATCTGAGTTTTTCTTCTTCATATTATCGGTTTTTTATAATACGTATATATGTTGATTGAAGCAGCATTGAAGCAATTCACAATTTTTTTGACGTCATTTTAATTAGCCTTATAGCCAAAATCAAGATATCAGACACATCTTTTTAAAACACAATTTTTTCCTTATACTTGTTTTAAAACGAAGATTTCCACTGACCAAGACAATATTTGTCTTTTTTTGTTGGCCAAAAGAAGAAACAACTGACCGACCCGACAACTGATTGACGTCATTTTTTATTTGAGTAAGTCTTAATTGTGCTGCAGGTGTCTGGAAAAGTGATTATGATAATGTTAATCATATGATATTGAGAATATAAACTTTTTTTAGGGTGATACTAAGATAAGATTTACTACATCGATTTTAATGTTTTGGCGCAATGCAAACTTGTCGTTATCTTTGATCGTCTGCACTTCATATACATGTAATGTATACACAGAGTTGTATATATTTTCATGTGTTAGATTAGCCAGACAAGATTCGTACGTGTCTTTTATTTCTTCGTCTTACAACTTACGACTATCATATCAAGTCAATGTGTCTATTATTAACATGTGGGCACCATAAATTGGCTAAATGGTCATCTTGTCTGGTGATCCAAGGAGATTCAAGCACATTCATCGTACCAAGACATTTATTTATATGTTTAAAACAAATTTCACGATACAATGTCCTACTTAATGAATTCACAAAGTCTGCTTATTTATAAGTTCCAGTAACATTAAAGAAACGTCTTGATTGACCTACAAGGCAGACAACTCATATCATAAATGTGGCTATATCGTATATTAAGTCATAATTAAGTGTTTCTTTTAAAACATTTTTTTTGCGCAATTCAATTTTTTACAGCAATATATTAGTAGTGTTACTTATATGACATGACAAAATGAATGATTCGTCCTTGACATTGTTTATCTTTTGTTACAGAACTCTGAAATTCAATGAAAGATAAGACTCAGAATTCAATAAGATATTTAACCAAGTAATAAATTAAAAGCGAATATTAACAATCCAGCACAAAAACGTTTTATTTTAAATTATATTTGACTTGGATCTGATCTGATAAAATAGCGAATTAATTAACTTTATTTTTAAGTCGTGTCGTATCGCATTCTTAAAGATTGTTGAGTCTACAAAAAAATGGTAATAGCAACATCGGCACGTGTGCTTGTCTGAATGTATTAAAAATCACAGTATGACCCAGAAATAAAGTCAAATGGTCCAGTAAAAATTTCCATGTCTGTCGTACCATTTTATTTATTCTTCTTTTTTTACTAACCTACAAGACCGCAAGACAATGTATCTCCAAATGATGAATCAGCTCTGAACTGAACACATGGCATGAAAAGAATGACATTTCTGATGATGGCGAAATGAATGTAGATACAACTTTCATGTCATGAATATATTGACCTTGTGTGCATTTTCCTCATCGTTTAATGTCGTTGCAAAAAACAAACAGTAAATCCATAGTTCACTAAAGTTTAAGAATACATCCACCCACGCAACCCAACAACAGCTGCAAATGCAACAACTATTTACTGTTCAGTTATCATGTTTCCTTTTTTTAAAGTTGATTAAACTAACTTGTTTACGTAAAAGTTTTATTCTGGAGCGATTTCTCAACATTCTAATTAATTAATGTACCTAAAGTGCATTTAATGTTATGTATGTATGCGTAAATATGGATATACATATTATTACTGCCTGTATCATCATATGACATAAAATCATAAATTTAAGAATACTTTTATACATTCAGAATAACATTTTATTTTTTATCTCACATTTCACGTTACGTTCACGCATCGCACCCTATTTTTTTCTTTCTTTTCAATCATTCTCATCTATCTCCTCTCCCCAAAAAATGCGTCATTGTTTTAGAAGTGTTTTTATTTATCACAAACTATTTCAAAAAAGAGAAAGTCTTGAAATAGACCCGGACTTTAATTTTTTATTTCAAAAAGGAAAGTCCTCGGTGGGCAGTCTTTTCCAGAAAAATCATGATATTTTTTTTTGAAAAATTCCTCTCGTATCATCAACCAACCTTTGATCCTTGTTTTTTTTACGATTTACTGACTTTTATACTACTGGCATTATAATATATTTTTTAATTATTATTTCATAACTTTTAATAATAATTTTTATTGCATCTCTGCGGCTTTTTAACTGAGAAAAGAAATCTTAATGGAAATTTAAGAGGTTATCTGTCTGACTCCTTCCAATACTACATTAATTACCTACGGACATCCACACTCCTCTACAATCATTTTAGGCAAATCCCTCTTAATAATATTCAAATCCGGTCCAAAGTAAATCAGCGACATTGGCGCAAACTTTGTTGGCGCACAACATGGCGTGATCCCACTTAAATTCACCTGACCCTCTGGCGTCCTCCTGTATTCCTCCAACACGTGTGTATGATAATTTAAAAATGTATCCGGAGTCCTATGGGGACCTCCACAAGATCCCCTACAGTAATTCGCATAATATCCCCTCGGGGCAATGATCCAGTCATCCCAGTCAAGATCCTTGAAACTTATATAGAATCTCTGTTTACAGCAGTGCTTCACTCTCGGGCTACATTCCAAAGCACGTCTTCGACTTCTCTTGAAATTGGGTGCAGACTCGGTTTCCAAGACGAGGAAAGGCATTTCCGTAAAATTGTCTACTTTACTTCCTCGTCCCTCTAAACTTGGAGGATTATCATAATCATCATAGCTCCCTTCCTTGTTATCTTCACCACCACTGGAATTATTGATCCCTTCAGAGTCGCCCCCATCATCCTTCACCATTACCTCCCCATTTTCCTGCTGATCTGACCCCGACCTACTAAATATAATTGGTTGAATACAATATCCACATCCTGAGCAGTCCACCAAAAGAGTTAGCTTGTCCCCTCGAAGGGGATGACCTCCACCACCGCCACTTTGGTTACCATGTTGAAGGCGATTGTGATGGCCGTTGGCATGTCTGATTCTGTGCCGGCTTTGATTCCCATACCATTTTTGAACGACACTTGTGACATCCAATTTCTGCCAACCTAACGAGTCCAGTGAGATGGTTCGTTTGGCAACCAGATCAAAATCCACATCCTACGCAAAAAAATATAAACACAAAATCCAAAAAGAATATAAGTAATCTCACAAAATTATCAGTAGCTGTGCAGTATCACTCAAGAAGCATCTCAGTAGCTCCTCATTAGCCAAATCGAAACCAGTTTTTTTAAGACAAGAAGCTATTATACATTTTACTTTACACACTTTTTTGTTCTTCATATCATATCTTTACTACATGGACGACGCCAGTCCCAGAGTAGTAACCAAACCAAAAAGAGACCATTGTCAACTCAAATGAAATGCAATTTTCTCATTTTATCCCTCTTATCATCTTTTTTTCTTGTAATTCAATTATAAAGGAAATTGGCAATAAAAAAATTTGAAACCAGAAGCACAGTGAAAAATATTACAGTGAAATTTGTACGTTTAGAAGAACCCTTTTAAATGTCTTTAAATGTTTTTCCTGAAGTTACTTGTAGTAAAGGTCTTACTGTATCGAAACAGCGATAAAAAATATAAGTTTGCATAAAAAAATTGCATCTTGATAACGTGCTTTTTAATGTTCACATGTTCAGTTCATTCATACAAACCGTAAAATAAAATGATAGACCAGTTTTCCTACTTCCTCGTTAATTTAATTTTATACTCTTTTATTAATTCTTTTTATTAATTCTTTAATTCAAAAAAGGGGCCACAACATTATTATTATAGCTGGCTTTAATAGCTTATTAAATGCAGAACAATAAAAAAGATAAAACTGAACGAACACGTTGGATTTATATTTTATCTTTTTTTTGCTTCTCCTGAAATAATTAGCTTGATGTGTGTCGTGTATGTAACGTTTTACAGCTTTTTAGATTTTCATTGATTGCAAGTTGTAAGTTGTAAGGTGTAATTGATTGAAATTCAAATAATTAAGAAATTCATTTTAACGAAGGGTTTGTAAATTTGAGGGTGAGGTGTAGGTGATATCAATTCAATTAATGCACCACAAGCAAAACCGACCTCAATTGCTTTGTGATCCAAAAATCGTTTTTAATTAAATTCATGACACCTTGTGTTTTTAAGTTGTAAGTATCATAATAATTTCAACAATAATTTAATCGTGAGATCGGATCTATCAGTCACACTAAATTCACTATCATTATTTAAGCTTTTTAAGGTGTCTAATCATTGCTATCTAAAAGTATCTAATTGGAACTTGGTGATACATAAAAACTACAACTCAACAGAAAAACGCAGATATGCTACAGAATATTGAATACGTGCTGCTCATTTTGAATTACCTGTCTATTAAGATGAACAGTTTGATGGTGGTGAGGAGATGATGCTGTGGTAAAGTTGCCAAGAACTTGGAAGACATACAGGGTGATCCCACCTTTTGGGGCAAAAATATGACTAAAATGTCGTCCAATGGATGAGCGGTAGTCAAGCTTGACCCAGAGATGTGCTTTCTTCACTCTCACTCCAACACCGAAGGCTTGGCTTCCGGCGTAGGAGAAAGTCAGCAAGTTGTGTCCGTTTAATACTGGTCCTATAAGAAAAAGAATACTTTGTTGAGAATCATTCTAAAAATATAAAAGGTTGTTCCTCCATTTTTATTGTCTTTTTTGCTTAGGGCTTTTTTAATTAGATGACTAGCATGACACAGAAAGCAATTAAAATGAGCAATAAATCTTGACATGCTGCAGTGTGCAGAAGATTATAGGCTGCAGGCAAGCTAAAAAGCTACATAATTTGTTGCAGTGAGCATTACATAATAAAACATGCTTCTCCTGTCCTGACTGCCTGGGTTGGTTCGTTGGAAGCTATTAAGTGTGGTAAACTTATCGCTCTCCTCCACTTTTATTGGATGCATAATAATTAATCCAATTTGCATATATACTCAAGTAATTTACTCTCAAGTTAAAATTGTAACGGTTTACAATTGCTAAAAAAAGTCATTCATTTGGACGAGTGCTGCATTGCGCTCTAATAACACTAGTAAGTTGAGGACAAATTGATAGTGTAGAGTAATAAAACTGTGTGCAACATAATAAATGATTATAAAAATACAAAAAGCTATATAATATAATATATGTGTTGTTTAGGAAGGAGATCCATAAAGAACTTACTGTGGCAAAAGGCAAATGCACATTAACAAGTTGAAAAATACTTTGATATTCATTAAATATTACGTAGGGCTTTCCATAAATAATTTAGAGAAATATCATATCATCCATATTTTCTTGGTAATTTATAATTTGTTTACAATTTTCATTTTAAATTAAATTTCAGCAGTTGTATTACTAACACGCTATTGCATTGTTTATATTTATTTGTGTACTAATTAATATCACTAGGACAAATCCTCAAGAAATTTGAAGGATATAGTATCAAACAGTAAACAGTCATTAAAATTGATAATTAATTGAATGTATTTGTAAATGATTATGAGCATGCGAAAAGTTCCATTACTTCCATTGAGCCTTTATAAAATCATTGAGAAAGAAAACCTGTCAAATCGTCTTCGTTTTATAATTTTCGGATTGGTTGTCATTTTTCTAGAAAATTGTTGAAGGCAAAAAAACTAATAAAACTTGTTCGTAGTTTCTGTAATACTTTAGATTGAAACTTTGACAGATTTTTTTGAATTCAATTTTATTTAGAGTTATACCCAAGGTATCATATCCTTTACATCTGTCTCTTTAGATACATCCAAAACGTGTTGCGTAAAACTTTTAAAATCACTGAAGATATTCAAAAAAAACTTTACAGATATATATTATCCTTTTATTTCACATTTCAGCAGCAGTTAGTGTGATTCAAAAATTGTTTGAGCATAATTGGTGTTTGGTGCTATGTTAATGAGCTCTGGTGGAAAAGGTCAGTCAGTCAATCTGTCAGCGATTTATTGCAGCTGTGTATACTCTGATGACTTAGGTTAACTACAACTTTACAACTAGTGCATTCATATTTTTTATGATGATGGACATGGACAGTAATGAACAGTCAAGTGAAAATTGGACATATACATGTACAACATAACACGTTATCAAATAGGCTCAACCAGCAGCACACAAAAAAGTAATAAAGTTTTAAAGGGAGATGAACAAGAAGGAACCCTTTTTTCAAAAGATATTATCATTTTTTTAAAGATTGTCATGTAAATATTTTTTATATCATTTTTTGCAAGAAACGACGCGACGATTCACTTGCTTACACAAAAGGAGACTTGCTGTCTTATCCCTCGAGACAATCTCTTTAGGCAAAAAAAATCATCGTCCAAATTCACAACCACAAAATTATGCATACACATAAATGCACTTTCTTGCTCCTTTTTATTGTTAATTTATGTGTTGCAATTTGAAGCTTTATGATGATTTCATATAAAGATAGGTCACAATTTTAGAAGACAGCAGCAGCATAGCATAGCAGCATGTTTTTAGTTTTTATTGTAGCTGCCACCTAAAAAGGCGTTTATAGAGCAAGCTTTTTCAAAAGAGGAAAAACTAGCCAATATCTTTTTTTCTTATATTTTATTACTATTTCAATTTGTTACTCTTCTAGAAAGTCAAGGAGATATTGACCACCAAGCACCACACTTGCATTTCTTGGTTTTTGCATAGCATATAATGATAATAAAGTTGTTACTGAACACATGTGAGAAACTCCCTCGCCTCACTCTCACCCAAGCCAAATAAAAAACACATTTAAAACAAATAAAACTTCTTTATTCCAGAAGAGTAGTATCTTTTGCACCTGGTCTGATCAGACATAAAAATGAATGTATGAATTTGTATTTTTTAATATATACCAGTGTCTTGTCATAAATTAAGTAATCAATTAAGAATATATTAGCATTACAAATCAGATTTGATCAAATACTCAATTCATTCAATATGTTTTTCTTGACTGGTTGAGTGTTTGTAACAAATTGCTTTATTTAGCATAGTGGATATAAATAAGACTTATGATACTGTATTGAAAATGTGTCTGTCTGTCCTTCTACTGGCAGCAATATGCAAATATTTGAAAGTCCAGAAACGAAGGTTTACACCAGTTGATTTTAGTTGTGAAATTCTCAAACAAATATTTGCAAAATGCTCCATTCTGACCTTCCCGTTAAAACCCGGTCGGACCAGTGTGGCCATTTACTGTAACTTTCAAAGTACAGCAATTTTAAATGGGAATTATGAATGAATGCAATCTCATATTTAGCTGAGTAGACTTAATTAATGGTATTGTAAATGGATCATTATAAATTACAGAAGAAGTAATTAGTATGTAAATGGACATCTTTACAGAAATTTGGCTACACCTGGTAACTTGATATATTTTAAAAATTCGAATGGAGAAGGACTACACATAAAATTAATATATTCAATTGCAATTTTTCAAAAGTGATTATCTCGCTTGCATATCATATATGCATGTATGCATAATTTTTTCGTTGAGAAAAGGCTTAACAATAATATGAAATGAATTGTTGGTCATCCTTATTGTACATTGTAAAGCGTGCACTCGTACTGTGCAAGTACAGTGTACAAAAGAAAAAAAATGATTGAAGTAATAAAAAGTGTAAAAGGTGGATGATATGATAATGTATATAATGTAATACCTATAAAGCCTAATGGTTGATGTTGCTATTACAATAATCTGAGTGTGAGTGAGTGTGTGTGGCGTACAAAGACCCAGAAAAATATAGTATGATTGACCAGCCCTTTAGTCTAGACATTTATATGCCTATAGAGAACTGAGAAAAAAGAAGATGTTGTCTTTTTTAATATGTTGATTATGTATGTTGATATGAGGAGAAGAATAAAAGAAAAAAAAATGAACTGGTTTTTTAAATCAGTAAAATACAGGCCACCACCACCGCACCAGCATAAACTTTGAAGTAGTAAAAAAAAGCTGCAGAGAGAGAGAGATGAGTGAGAAGGAAAAGTGTTCTATCAATAATTCAAAGCTAATATGCCTAAATAAAAAGAGATTGGTTTTTTATGCATGCATGCATAATTTTCAAGTTGAGGTGACGATGATTATGATGGTAATAAAACGATGATGGTGACCGGAGGAGATGTGTACTTTTTATCGGTTAAACAATTACCATGGTGCGTATTTAGGGGGTTAAAAAAGGTTTCAAAATGAACGTTCAAAAGTGTTTGTTTGGCAGCGTCAAAGAGAATTGAACATAATCTATTAATATTATACTCATATTTAGTTCTCTCTTTGAACCAAAATTAAATACACTTAATTTTGATTTTGCATTGCATTGGTTTAATACTGTATAGCAAATATACTGCTTTAATAACAAATACTTAGAATCAAAGATTAAAAACGGTGTCGCCTAACAAATGGAAGAGTATAATCAGCATTAGGAAGATTGACGAAACGAGAACTTTTTACTATTATTAGGACCTTGCTACGTAGTTTTTACGCATTTACAACGAAAACCATAGTGCTCGAACGAGCATTAAAAATTAATCAACATCCACATTAAAAAATTACTAGGAAAATTCGTAAAAATATTATTATCTTTTAAACACTTTTATTTACTTATTTATATAAGCCAGCAAAATTTAGTATTTTTTAAATAATTGGCATTACATATGTATGAAGGAAATATAACACTTTATAATACATTCTATTTTTTACCTTTCTTTTAATATCCCCGGTTTTCATCTCTAATTTAATTTCATCTTAAAAGAACCGCAAAGTACTTGGAAAAGAAGGCAAACAAAATGCTTTCCTGGATCATGTTTCTTTCTTATAACGATTACATTGAACGTGCCCAACACAACAACCACTAATCTTTATGCAATTATGCATCATTTTTATTATCATTACTACAATTTCAACCCAAGCACCAATAACAACAACCGCTTATCTATTTTTTCTCAGTTCTTGTTCTTTTGCTTGCCGGCTTGTATTTAAATTTAAATGCTCTAATTTGTAGCTAATAAATTTTTATGTGAATGTAAAACAATAACGAAATTTGTCTGCTTTTGCCGTTTTCGTGAGTACAAGAAAGAAAAGTAATACTTGGAGAAAATTACACATTACACAGTTTCATCCCCGACAATTGTTCAACAAACCAAAGAAGAAGAAGAAATGATCATCTTCATTTTAATAATGACAACCACAACTACAGCAGCGAAAAGAACAACGAACGACCCCTCACTCATGATCATGATCATCTTTTGCTCTTTTCTCGCTCGCACTTAAAGCTGCACGATATATTATAAAACTTGCAACTAATTTGCATTCAGAGAGTTGAGTCAACCCATTTTTACCAATGCATGCACATTAAATTCAGCACCACGTTGCTTTTGCCTTTAGTTTAGTTAGCATAATTATCTGAGTCGCTTATCTTTTTTTGTGTGAGTGACTTGACTACATTAGGAAATACGTCTAGAAGAGAGCAGAGACGAGCGACAACGTCCAAAAGACGATGATGATCTTGATGATGATAATGGTAATAATGGCAATTGTTGGGGTGTTGGTGGTGTAGTGCATTGTAACAAAACGAAATATTAAACATGATCATCTTTTAGAATTGTATGTGTAGTAAAGTAAGGGTGGTAGTTACCAGAGAGAGAGAGAGAGAGATGAAATGCACAAAATTTTCTAAAGGGATTATATGTACACTTTAGTAACATTTGTATTTTATAGCTTCTTGGATTGCAACTTGTGAGGACGAAGAAGGAAGAGTCGTTAAAAGCTATTGCCATAATATTGCAATAAGCAATTGTTTAAAAAAAATTACACCTATTTTTTTACGATACATTGTTGCTCCGCTCCAAGTCAGTCAGTAGTGCTGGGTAAGGAACCAGATGTGACAAAGTTCCAAAACACTTCAATTTTGCTATTTGCTATGCATTTGAATTATTTGTGAAATTTTTCTTAGCGTATAACTTGTCACTGATTTCTTACTATATGAATTACTCAAATAATGGTTGAACCGAGATAAATTGGATATGACCTGATAAATTTTCTCTCGACTTAAAATACTTTTCAGTTGTCACGGAGCAACGTTTTTTAAATACCACTAAGATATTCTACCGCTTTCATGTAGACGGACAGACACATTTTCCCGTACAATATCTTAAAGTTGCAGTGGTTCCCAAGAGCTTACCATCAATGCTTACAACTTTCTATATTTTCTTCACTGCATGTCATCCAGGCAATTTTTTTTGTGGTTGCATAAAAAATGAATTTATATTTCCGATGGGCTTGCTCATTGGATGCCGGACATACATGTAGACGCAGACGGATCGACAGCATGGCCGTGGCCGTTATGTTGACCTACCAGTACAGTAATTATAAACATCATCATAACCGCCGCGCCGTCATCATCATCATCATGATCAGCTCTTAAAGCTTTTCGTTCTCTTTCTTTGCATTTATTACTGCCGTTTGCATATACGTGCTGCCACTTTTATTGTATTTTTGATCCATTAAAAAAGCTATACAAAAAGTAATAAAAATCCACTACTGTTGCTGATGTCGACAATGCGGCTACACTTAAACAATGAGTTATTATGCTTCTTAGCACATGTTATACTTTTACGTATTATTACTTTTGCAGCTACACATTGCACTTTTGAAATCTTGAAAATGCAACTAGTGTCCACAAAGGACCGTGCAGCATGTCACGTTTTAATGGGTATAAATCACCGGCTTTTGTTGAAGTTTTGAAAGGGGAGTTGTTACAAAGTAGATTGTCAGATAAGTTATTGCACCAGCAAAATTCTCGCTTATATTTTGAAACCGAAGTGAAACGTGATATTGCTTTTTTTCTGGTGTGTACTGTGTTTGCTTGATGAGACGTTAAATTATGATAGCAGTAGCAGCGTACGCGATGAACCCAGTCAAAATTCACAGGGGAAAAAATAAACATTGCGTTTCCTCATTTTCAACTACTTTTCCTTCATATTTATTTACGATTATCTGCAATAACAATAAGAATTACGTGTCTACTATCTTTCTTTGAAGTTGACCTGTGGAAACCATGCAATATTTAATGATAAATCAGCACAGCAATCAAAATTTAAAAAAATATGCTACAAACCTCCTGTAAACTATTACGGTTTCATACTAGTTTTAATAAAGAAAAATGGTACATGTGGCCGTCCACTGTGCATCTAATACAACTATAATTTACTACTATAACCACAACAAAATCTATTTCAACATTACCTTCCTAAATTTGACCGATAAATTTGTAATGGAACTTGGATGAATCAGTTTTATTCTGATGCTATCACTATTTTGCGTTTATGTATCACGTATCATTTTTTTAAGACTTGACTTTGTTGCATGGTGATTTTTGATTGATATATAGCATGTTTCATTATTTCTTTCTCCTGAACAAAAAAAACGCCATGCCATGTTTTGAAAGAGATAATCTTAAAACAATAGCCGCAAAAATCCATTATATGTTGTCTTGAGTACGGGACATACAATTACTTTGCTTTCCATTCCCAGTGAACCCTGAATTTTATCATATCTTGTCCCTACATGCTCATAAACTTAAAAAGAAAACTGTAAAACAAGTTTCGTTTAAAAAAAGAAGAGCAAAGCCTCTACGTAAATTGCGTGCTGAATCGAAAAAGAATAATTCGAGAAGATAAGACGTGAGTCATGTTGGGATTATCATTATAACCATCACAGTTCGTTGGGTACAACGGGCGGTAACATGAAGCATGTTCCATTAGTCCGTTCCAAAAGAGTAAAAAATGATGATAAAGTTTTCCGGCCTTTTAATCTGTTCCAGGACATAAAATCTACATAGGAAACTGTCAACCAAGGTACAGTACAGTTTGTACGTAAGAAAATGCCGATGTGAATGTGTACATTTCTTGTAATTCCATTAAAGCAGGTTCTTTTTTAATAGGAAAGATACGTACATGCATTTTTCTTTCAGTGTATTTTAATTGGGTCATGTCACATCATGTCACTCTCACAAAGAGAAAAAGGAAAATCGTCATAGTGCATGCCTTAATATGGATTTTTCTTTTTACGTTTATCTTTTTTCAAGCATCTTTTTGGGTTTTTGATGAAAGTCATGCTACTATACTAGTTTGTGTACTCTTTTTTTCTGAGCGTGCACGTGGAGCAAAGGGTAGTCCCCCGGTCTTTAAAGGAATGAGTCAAAAATCACATTAACTCTCTGTCGTCATGTGGCCAAGCTAAGTTCAAACACATGGTGAAAAATGGTACTTGCTTGTTGGTCACGTTGCTTGATGACGATGATGGTATGGCATGAGTTGTTTTGATTGTGAAAGTGTCTTGTTATCAAACTTGTAAAGTTGATAGTTGATTATCCATCACAACACAACTTAAAAGCTACAACGAGAGGTGTTTAAGTTGATGAACCTTTTAATTACATAGTAATACAATGATTACAGGAAGAATGATACCTTGTTGGTGGTTGGGTGGCATGGCAATGATGATGAGGCAGCGGTGATGACGTAAATGCGTAAATCAAGATTTCAAGAGAAGACCTTCTCTTAAGTTTACGCGTGTTATTGGATGCCTTGCACTTGCTTGCATGTGCGTATTAAATGCGTATGGTACGATGCATATGGAAATGGTGAGAAGAAAGTGCGTAAAATGTAAGAATGTGGTATTTAAAATTGTTATTGAGCCAAGCTGGTTTTTTCAAATTTGTTTTTCTACACGAGGCATGGAATCTTACAATCCTCAAAAGGAATTAAGACAGCATGACAAAAACAAGGTAGGTAATATCTACAATTGATACGATGATGATACTAAGATGCGTGTGTGTGTAATGTAAAGTGTGTATGTTTCCGGCTACCTGTGACGTCAAGACTATTAGTTGAAATGAGTAATTAAATTGTACATTGAACAATAAAACTCTGCAGAAATAGCATTCGAAACGAAACTCGACTGATGTGTGGATTTGAATTACTTCTGCTTTTGCAAATATTATCTCTAAGCTAACAAATTGATAAAGATCGGTCAGAGAGACATTGTCCATCAATATTTCTGCCTATGTGACATGGGACATGGTCCTATAAAAAAATGCAACAATGTAAAAAAAAGAATGTTTGTGGAGCTACGATGAACCTTTAGTTTTTTCTATAGTTCATCTAATCCAATTTTTCACCTTTACATTTTAGAGACGATGTCTACTAGTAAAATAACTTTATTTATCTGTTGGTGCAATCTTAAAGAGCACCTCCCATCCATCCATAATGATGAGGTTATTGTATAATAATTATATGCGCCCTTTTTTAAACAATCACCACTACACACACGTCTACTAGACAAAATAGTAATAAAACTTATTTCAAAACGTAAAACAAAGTTAATATAATATATATCTTATCCTCCAAACAAAGTCTCGTACGTTCGTACGTTCATTTTTTGTACGTCTTCTCGCTAGACAAAAAAACGAGAACACACGCTTCGTCTGTATGTCCGTCTATTAATATAACTGCAGAGACTGCAACAACCCATCACGCATCAAAAATAACAAATGTGGCAATTTAAGTGCAAAATTTGTGCAAATAGATACACAATCAGAATATATTACGCTTCAAGCAAAATAGAATATTATTAATGTGCCTATTACGTCGATACATATGCAAATTATGGAAGTGGACGCCTGAATACAATATATATCTATTTTTTGGCTGTCACGATTTTTTTTTCTTATTGTTTCCCATAGCGATTCCCGGTCGACTAGACACAAAAAAGTAAGGTGAAAATACTTGACTTGACTTGCAACAATAATTGTTTTACTATCTATTAGGCAGCTTATATACAAAAAAAGAATAACAATAAAAAAACAAGGTTGTTGTTGCAGTTTTTGGAATATTACATGAAGATAAGCTGAATAGCAATATAATAATGTATAAAAGAATACATATATATCGACATCAAACCAAAAAAAAAGTTACAAATCATTTGTTCGACAGACGAAAAGATGAATACATAATAAAAATGCAATTTTTTATAGACGGCACGAGACGTTCTTTTTATAAGTAGCATAGAAGCAACCTTTAAAAAACAGCTTTAGAAGCAGAAAAACATTCCGAGAGAGAAAGACAAGTGGAGCCATGTGCTTGCAATAAAAAACTACATATAAAGCAGTCAAGCTGTGTTTGTGTCTCCTTCCACTTTACTTTACTTTAAAAAACATGCAATCTAATGACGAATAGCCGAAAAAGGAGAAAAGTAAGTGAAGACAAAGTAAGAAAAAACAAGCAAGTCAAGCAAAAAAAAACTAAGATAAAAAGGTCGAGATAAAGAAGAAAAAAATTATATTATATTTTATTTTATTCATTTTGATCATCTAGACAACTTGCCTTTATCAGGAAAAGAAATGATTTCCGAAGTTTTGGCGTAATTGGCCACGCCTGTCTCTTGATCGACGTGTTTCGACGACGACGACGACGTCGAGTAACCACTACCACCGCCACCACCACCGGCGTCTGCATAGACGATTGTATTGTTGTTACTATGGTGATATTGATGAGGACGTTCATTTACATTAGTATTACTACTATACGAACCACTAGAACTAGATGATGATGATGACGATGATGATATATCTGAAGAAGATGAGGAGGATGAAAAGTGTTGGTAGTAGTCTTGGTGATTATTGTTGAGGTTCTCAGTTCGTCTCAAGGTTTCCAAGACAAGGTCTTTTGAGATCTTATGCGCCATGTCCACATGTGGCTTTTCACTGAGACCAAGTCGCTGGAGGATTTGCACTTTGATAAACTCACGACGGAGACTGTCCTCACTAAAGTCGTTGTTGTTGATGATGGGAGGAGGGGCGGCACCTCCACCCCCGCTACCAACACCACCCGAGGTGGTGCTAGCTGTACTTCTACTTCTTCTCTCAACATTTCTATTAACATGATTAATATTATAATTAAAATTTCCACTGCTTAATTTTTTATTATTACTATCACTATGACTACTACTTCTAAAATCACTATTGCTAGCTTCCCCCTGTAACACTACAAGTGTGGAAATGAGAAAAGGGGTAAAGTAGAGAAGTAAAAATGTCACTTTGTATTTGTGACCATGGAACATTATTGTCTTTTAGCGAACCCTTGTCAAGGTCGTCAGTATTCGGAATGTTCATGAGGAGTAGGAGGAAATTATTTCACTCACTATAAAAAAATAGCACACTTTCAACATGTAACAGTGGTGATGAGGATGATAATGATGATTCATAAGCTGAGAGTAACGATGAATCAAGTTTATAGAACATTAGCGTAGTGGCTTGGCCTGGCCTAATGATGACGAATAGTAACCCAAAAAAAATCTAGTACTTGTCCAGCAACAGTGATGGTAAGAGTAAAGAGTAGGGTAGCAGGTTTCGATGGTAATGATGATGCACTGCACTCTGCTAATGATGATTTAATGAGAGTTCAAAGAAAACACGGCAATTTGACTTTTCACAAAAAAAGAGATAAAATTTAATCAAGACTGTTTTTCTTGAGATGCATCAACCGCAAAAGTTTAAAAAAGAGAGAAAAGGTGAATGAGTCAGTAGAGTTCACTGGGGAGATGAGCCAAGTTCACCATGACAAACATACAACTTTGAGATATGACATCACAATCATACCATCATCTTGACTCTCGAGCACGTCTCAATGACAATTTGACAATGACACCTTTCTGACTTTTTACTTTGGTTTCTGGTAAGAAAAAATAAAGTGATGTGATGAGAAGCACGTGTTTATAAAATACGCATTTTTTTGATTGGCTTGGCTATCTGGACTGGACAAAGGTTCACCCGACAAATTATTATGTCTCCTGATACTCTTGGGAATGTCCAGAAAACTCACGCAATCCAAAAATATGAACCAATATTTTTTTGAGAGAGATAAGAAGAATTGAAAATTCTTCCTGTCTTTTGATTTTTGTGTTTTTTAATGATGACGAGTTTATTGGTGACTCGGCGCTGCTCAATCAGTCAGTCAGACACTCAGACAGACAGCCATTGAAAATTCAAAGCTGTGTGCTGCTATAAGCTTGACCGTTCTTTTTTGGAGAGCTAGTCGTCGTCAGGAAGAGTACAATAAACGGTATGACACACACACACACACACCACAGTCATTACTGTCGTCTCTCTCTCAAGTTGTGCATACAGCTTGTTCGCTTTTTTTTGTTCTAGTCAAGTGTATTGAGTGGACGGCCTCGCTCGACATACGAAAAAAGATGAAGTTTTTTTTATTGCATTTGTCCACTTATATTCATATCATAACCATTAGATCACATCAGAAAAATCATGGCGACCAATAAATCACTAAAAAAATGGCTGTTGGGAAGTTAGTGTAAATAAATGGATGATGTTAATGATGATGATATGATAACTTGATAATGAGTCCAAAAAATATTATAATGCTACTGCTTTGCTTGCATATCTGCAGTACTCATTCAATAATACAAAAAATGTTCAGATTTTTTTTATTTTGTCTTGTGAGTTGGTGAGGAGAAGTTGACAAGATTGAGGATGATAATGATGATGATTACTTATTAACACCAATACACCCCACACCATCATGTAAAATTCAGCAGCAGTCACCAAATCAACCAAAGCTGGTAGTTGTAGTAAAAGGAGCAGCAGTTATCAGATCAGCTCATTTTTTTCTTGTTTCAGTCAAATAAAAAGAGTCAATGAGCATTTAAACTTGTTAAGGTTCACACACTCACACACAACAAGACAAGAAGTTAGCATATAAATTTAATTCAAATCCACTCCAACACACACTCACACACTTCACTTGAGTTGCAAAGAAAAAGGACCGCTAGTCGTTTTCTCCTTAAAAAAAATTTGCACACAAAAAAAGTCAAGTTATCAAATCAAAAGGCGACAAGTCTGGCTGGTTGTTTGGTATTGGTACAACTGACAAACGACGCTTGACGCTTATCCTAAAGAGTGAGGTCCTGTACAGTGATTTGCACAAAAAGCAAATCAAGTAGAGAATCAAGCTGCCCAATCCTGCCCTCCTGTACCGTATCAAAACCACATGTGTTTCTGTTTCACCAACAAATCTTTCATAATCTGTGTTGAGCTTGAGATAGATAGAAAATGCTATAAATATTATGCTGATTGAGATTGGCAACTTAATTGACTACAGGTCATATTTAATATATGAAATTTATAATTACTTGTCTATTTAAAAAAAAGAATATCATTTTTATTTAAATCTTTTTTATATGACTTTTTTATATCAAAAAAAAATACACACGATTAAAAGTCGGTCGGTGGTAGAGATTTTTTTTCTTTTACTGGCTCTTTGCTGGCCTGTTGTGGTGTGGTTGTTTTGTGTTGTGACGAGTCGACTCTTTCTCATCGTCTGTCTAGCAAAAGACCAAATCCCTTCTTGTTTATATCACAACTCACGAGTTGACTGCCTAAATACTTTTTTCTTGGCTGGCCGAGAAGCAAGTGCAGAGAGTCGAGTTTGTGATGTGAGTGCAGAAGAAGTAGAAGAAGAAGACGAACAGTTTTGAGCTTCTTTTTCTTCTTCAAGTTTTAGTCTGGTAGTATGGTAAGTTGGTTGCCACACACCACACACCAGTCATTTGATTCGATTATACCTACTTGACTCTTTGACTTGTCGTGTGCTCTTCTCTTGTATCACTTTACAGTTCCTCAAAAAATGATTATTTATTTTGTTAACCCTTTTTTCATCCCAATCAAATCAAAATGTTTTTTTTTTCTTTTGACATTGACACTGCTGCACTGATAGTGGCGCGGCGGTGGTTAGGTGGTGGTGGTGCCGTAATATATCTTCTTTTAGAAACGAAAAAGGATCCAGTTCTATTCTTTTGTAACCCTTTTTTATTCCTTGGCACTACATCTGAGTGATTTAGTTGAGAAGAGCACCTTTATTGGCAGCTACATACTCGACCACAAAAAAAAAATATCCTGGCCAGCGAAAGAGTGAAAATCTCTAGAAAATATCTCTCATTTGACAATTTACAGACTTGTCTTTTTCTCTCTCTCTCTCTTGTACAGCTTCTCTTACAAATACAATGTTTCTATGCATTTTTAGTATGGATGTAGTTGAATTTGTATAATCATTTGTTAATAAGCTTGTAATATATACTCTTTTTATTGAAGTTCACAAGGTTCACCTGCTGTGTGACAAAGTTTCACAAAAACGTGTTTCTATTTTATTCACCTATGACTGTATTTATGTATGCAGTATGTTTGCATTTGCATAAAAATATCATAGGTGGTGGTCCTTTCTTTTCTTGTCTGTCTGCTTGCCGGCAACTGACACTGTCCACGTCCACAAAAGAAAACTTGTGATAGAAATCTTACTCATTTTGTCCCTTTGCTGTATTATTAATAGCACTCTGCTCATGTTACTATTTATTTTCGTTTATGGCCTCTGCTTTTTTCTGTGACAAAAACGAATGTGTATGCAGTAGAATGTGAAAATTATAAGCAGTCAAAGGAAGAAGAATAAAAAAACGACAGTTTTTGCTTATCAGAACGCCATTGAAATTTGGAATCGAAAAATATATTTCTTGTTATAGTAATAGATACGTTGTTTTCCGCTAACTATGGGCAAATTGTGAATGTGTAATGCTATAGCTAGATGAAAAAATACAAATAAACTGTATCACGGAAATTTAAAAATATTTCCGCTTAGATAAATCGAATTTCATTAGGACGGCTATTTATAATGATATTTCACTGTATTTTATATTTTTTATATTTTTTGATACAAAGTATATCGCGGTTTTTCTGCTGCTGCCCAACATAATGATATACAGTTTTCCTTTTACGCTTTCCGAACACCGATAGTAATTGTGTGCATGCACTTGTACATGTGTATATATTCCCCTTGTATAAGGTTTGTTTTTAAAAAGATGCAATGTGATATGAAATGATCTCCTTAACAATCACTGTAGTCCAAGTCGAGGTCAAGTACTGTCGCATGTCAAGCTATACGAAGATTGAAGATGGAACATCATAAGTACATAATCACAATCAGAATCAAAATAAAATAGTTTCAAAATATTGCAAATTTGAAACCAGAGTAATTTTGATTGTTGTTTCGATTGTTTCTAGTGCTGGCTAAAGAATAGGCAATTCATGTTATGCTCATTCACTCACTCTTATTACATATTAGAAATAGTTTTGTTATAAATTTGATATTATTTAAAACATTATCGATGGGCTTCCCAACATACAGTTATTTCTTAATAAATTTCCGACTCGATAACGCATAAGCAGAGCATGAATCTACGATATAAGGAAAATTAACACTGAGTAAATATTTTATTTTTAGCAACCAACTTTTACACAAATAAAATCATCACTAAATCGGAAAGTTTATATATTCAAGATTGTGTGCATAAAATCACAACCAATCAAATATATCTCTAAATCTATACTATACCAAATTGTCACAGTTTTCTGATATTTCTCGAGGGCAGAACTAAAGACAAGCCAAATTTTGTTAATATAAAACTTTTCTCAAAACCCGAAAATAAAATGACCACTAAATCTGATTGACTTAATACTCAAAATGACTGACCTACTATAGTTTCATTTTATTGTTTTTTAAGAGGCTTTGTTTGTGTAACCAGTTCAGCGTATTATACAACACTGAACTTACGTACGTAACATATTACTCAATTGAATGGCTAATTGGATTTTCTTCGTTAATGATATAAACTAATTAATATTAACATAAAGTAACAAAAGATAAATCTCAACTACTATGGTTTACTCTCTCTTTGTTTGTTTCCTTTTTACTTTCTCCATCAGTATTGTAACCCAAATACCTGAGCTGTAAATCTTATGCCCAGACGTGACGTGTTTTTGCGTTTCTATGACGATGATGATGACGATGCTACCACTACCAGTACTATCCAATCAGTTGACATGTGTCACTGTCTTTCAAACAAAAATATATTATATACTTTTATAATGGTCGAGTGCCAACAAAGGAGTGTCCTTTTATGACCCTCTCCCACCACCACCACCACCACCGCCGCACCGACCGACCGGCATTTTTTCTTCTTTTTGTAAAAATGTGTCTGGTAACAACAACGGAACGGGCAAAGAAAAAGAGACCAGCGGAGCAGAGCAGCAGACTAGACGACTCATCGTTGATTTTTTTGTGCTTTCTAAGCTCTTTGTATATTCCACATAACGATAAAGCCAAAGAAAGCCAAGTAACAGAAAACAACTCAACAGTTCAACACCAAAAAAGACTAGTCGAAGGGAAAATAGCAGCAAAAGTAACATAGGCACTGGACTGGATGGACTTATGCTGGTTATGCCTGTATAAAAAAAATTGGAGATGATGCCGATGCCGCATTATAATAAGACATATATAGAAACATTTTAATATACATGTCTACTAACTCATATAAGTGAAAGCTTTTTCTACAATAAACAAAGTAGAAAAAAAACGGAAAGAGAAAATCATAGGCTTTTAAGAAATAACATTGTTAGCTCATTATTTAGTAAAAATGTACAGTGAATACTGTATACAAAAGCATTGGAATCCCAAATCCAAAAATTTTAGCCAAAGAAAATTCCATTTTTTGTGTGACGGTTTTCTAAACAAAGTTTCACTGTATTTCACCATTCTGTCCTGTTGGAAGAATATTTTTTTGTTGTCTTCTGCATTTCCTTTTACATGGTCAGCACTTTATACACACGAGCAGAGTTTTCCTCTCAGAGAATTAAGTTGATACTTTTTTTTGGGGGCTTCTTGGCAGAAAGAGAAAGCATACAGCAACAGAACAGCAGCAGTGTGGATTGTGGATAGATGGATGGTCACGATGATGACGATGATGGAGGCACTGAACTAAAGACGACAAGAAGTCGACCTTTTTTATTATTTATGTACAATTTTTTTTGTAGTACAAGTACATCTGTTTTGATATGTTATTCAAATTTCATCCCCATTGCCATTACCACTAAATTCATTACTTCAACAAAAACAACTACTATGCTTTATAATCATTCTGAGTTTACAACAAGCACATTACAACTGTTTGGTGTATGTTTCTCAAGAATAAAAATTGCAATTTCTATGCAAAATGATTGCATTAGACTAGGAATCAATAGTAAAGTAAGTAATTTACTACTTGAACTGCGGCAATTTTCAAGGAAATCAATTTCGAAAGGGAAGAGATTAACATGGCAACAAAAGTTGTAAGAAGTAAGTTTAAATTACTAATGATTATAATGTGTGTGCCAGAGAGAGTGCAACTTGAGTTTGCATGCAAAAGGTACATTAAAAAGTTTTTACTGCAGTTTACATTGTTTTACAATAGGGGAAACGACAAAACAATGACTACTTTGCCTGTGGTGCTGGAGCACTAACATGTAATTATTAAATTGCAGTTGCATGGCTTTACATTGTTTTTTATTTGCTACAAAAAATGATTAAGAAATTTTAGTCTGCAGTTGGTATGGTGAAAGGAATAATATATGCTATGCACTGAAAGTTTTCCTATTTATATTGCATGAATTGCTATGGTGAAAGTTTTATTTTTTCTTTATTTATTTTAAAGCGTGAACATGTCCTTTGTACTTTTCCTTGTAATAAACTATATCCTTTTTTAGAAGTTTATATAGCATGCTTTCATGAAGCGTGTCCAAACTAAACCAACGCAACGTCCAGCTCTCGGAGAAACAAAAAGATGTTCGCTAAGTTGATAGAGAAAAATTAGCGGACCAAGAAGGCCATGTATTGTTTACGGCCAAGAACAACTTTTACCATGCAATTGAATTGAAAGAGGCAATGCAGTAAATAGTCAAGTCAGCGTAGAGACAAGCAAGAGAGGGAAAACATTAACAAAATGACCCAAAAAAGTCAAAAGTTCAGTTCAGAAGTCAAGTCAGATAATGCAGCTGTTTGGGCAAAAAAATGGTTAACATTTCTGTTTATAAGTTTCAGGAAGATGGATGAACCATGCTTAAATGAAAGTATCGAAGGAAAATCCAGAATAGTTGGCCTTTTAAACAAATATCCAATTAGAAAATTTATTTAGCATGCCTATTTTACATGCGGCTTTCACTGTAGAAAAGCTGGTTTAAGTATTTAATTTTTGTATATATATTTTTCTCTCAGAATTATTCGTGTTTTTGTTTTGCTTTTGCTTTCACCGACTCCTTTTCAGTAGCAACTCATCATTATCAATGAAATGCTTTTAGTATCGGAATGCTTTATGTGTTGTGTGGCAAGGCCCGTTACGTTAGTGGAGTGGAGCGAAGAGGAAAACTAACAGCTTTCACGCTTATTAACTTGCTAAGAGACAGCAGAAAAGGGAGAAGCATGTTCCAGTTTTTCCTTATACAAAACTTAGCAAACAACTAATGTATTTCTGAGTATGTACAGCTATCAGAAGGCTATCACACTTTATTGCTGTTTTGTACAGCCGACGATGGACTTTTGTATTACAGTCTGATTTTCTGATTCAAAGTATTTTTCTCCGGTTGAGTGACTGCTCTGCTCTCCTTCTTTCTCTTTAAGTAAGAAAACAGCAGGAGATTCCTCTGACGTCTGGTTCTCCATTTTGGTGATGATCATCATGATCAATTTTCTTTAGTCTAGTCCTTTTTCAACTTAGCCGGCGACTTCTATAGTTTAGTCGACTAAACTAGTAAAGTGTATTTTTCAATAAGGGATATTTTAGGATATGATTATTATTATTTCTTTCCATTTACCAGGTCCAGCACCCCAAAAAATAAGTTTGACTTTAGTACTCAAACTTTAGTATTTATAACGTTGAATGATCGATTCCCTTCAGTCAGAGTCAATAAGTCTAGTCTAGTCAGTAGCTTTCTCCACCCATCCTTGTAAACTGAAAGCTACATAGGCATAAAATATTCAAGCCGGATGTAACCAAATTCCCGACCATGTCCTCTGAACTGGAATCTTAGGGTCGATTTTTAGCTGAAATGCTCAACAAAGGGATTACTCTGGTTGGTATACACATTTTCGGCGACTACATAAGCAATTGGAATACCTATTCCACTTTCTGTCTCGTTTTTTGTTGTTGTTTTACTTTACAAATGAGAAGCAATAAAACTACTTTTAACTAATCGCATTTTACCGGCTTTAGCCGGATAAAACTAACTGGTATTGTCTGGTATACTATGCTGGATGTAGTCGTAGTCTGTGTACTCTTATTGTAATTGCAGCTATTATCTGTATTTGTTGCACTGCACAAAATACTATAAAACTATAACGTTTTATGCTGCTGTACAGCACTTGGCGTTTTTAGCCCATTTGACATTCACATTAGTTTTTATGACAACATTTTACCCATTTTGTAGTTTCGACTGGCTGCAGGAGGGGATTTCTTCAATCCAAGATTTTCTTTTACGAGAGAAAGTTTTCGTTTGGCTAATTTCGGTAAAACATTCAATTCAATCAAGGGAATAATAAAGTAGCTTCGTTTTACTGATCTGCTTTGTATAAAATATGCATCGGTAAACTAATCAATCTCATTGTTAATTGAACTGAGAAGGGAATAATTTATTTTTACATACTACAAGAAAGTATTAGAAAGAGTGATGCAAATTAGTCAGAACAGCATAATATGCATGGTTCAATTCTACATTCTACAGCATTTATTCCGTGTACCGTCACTTGACCGACTTTTTAAGACCGAACGACAGAAGACCGACCGACAAAAACCCTAACGACATTTTACACAAATGTATTCGAGACCGACAGACAGAAGACCGAACGAAATTTTTAATGAATGAATGCTAGACAAAAGGACATTTCACATAGGCTACATATTTTATTATAATTTTTACTTTTATAATTTTATGCACTCTATTTTATCAGTTTATCACAATGAAAATAAGCTGCATTCTTTTTTTAGAATTCGTATGGTATATGTAACTGTCACGCACTAGTAGTTCTTTAAAGCTGTCAATAAATCGGAAAACCTTGTTCTCAGTTTGGGAATTCATGATGCTTACTTGAGTTCTCACAACAAAATAAAATATGAAATGAACCTTTCTAAAGCACAAGCTATTCATGGCCAGTTTTTCAGGATAATATGCATAAAATTCATTTTTTCGGTCAAGTGTCGTTTTTTATTATGTAAAGTGTCGTTCTTTCTTAAAGTTTCGGCCTTCTGTCGTTATGTAAATTGTCGTTCGGTCAAGTGACAGTACTCCCATTTATTCGATGCATTCAAAGTAAAAGCACCCACCCAACATAATAGAAAAAATCTTAGATTTTCTTGTATCGTCGGAAGAAAGGTAAAAGAGGAAAATAAATATTTTATAAAATACAATATGAGATCAATTAAAGTGACTAGGAAGCTTGACCGGCGAGTCCGTCTCAAACTCTGAACAACTTCTATTTATAGTATAATAAACATTTATGGTATCTTACTTGCATAGTAGCGAGTCTTTCCAAAGTATTGAAATTTATAGAATTTTTTATGTGAGAAGTTGTGTTATTGATTGTGTATTTTAAGCTATTTCATGTTAGGAAAGGCAAAATAAAATGGTTTTAGCTTACGTAATGATATACCTCACGCACCTTTTTCTTTCAATAAAATAAAGTTACTAGATTGAATCATTTTTTGCAGCAAAAAAGGCCCATAATTTTCAAGATAAATTTCCGTTTGATGTGAAGTGAAATGTACATGATGTACAGCTTTGTATAGAAGCCAAATAAAAAGGGTTATAAAGTCAAATCGTGTCTCTCATCTTGTGCCTTTATTTCGACTACTTACGTTACTCTGTTACATAACTAAACATGATACACAGCACAACACTCAAGAATACTGTAACACACGCATTCACTGCAAAGTTAGTAAAAAAAGCGATACACTTACTCAATAGCCATTTTTTCATGGAGATAAATTGATTTGCGTTCTCTGTGACCTGTGCTTTTTGACTTGGTCTGGCCTGGCTTTTGGCTTGGCATACATATATCTCTTTGTCCCGTCAAGCTCAACCCAGACACGTTCGAAAGTGGATGTTTTTTTATAGTGGAAAAAAAATAACCACTAGCATTTTTTTCATAGACACAAACAAATACACGTACATATGTACATACAAAGTAGATGCGTGCACTGTGCAGCATAGAATATCATATGAGTCTACCGGAATGCGTAAGGTTTCTAGTCATAAATAAAGTAATTTTTTATCTAGCCTTGCTGTGTAGCATGTCCAGGGGAAATTAAAGTTAGTGGAACATAAAACACAACACTTATTTTGCCAAATGGCAAGCATTATAAAACTGCTTCAAACTTGTATCGCTGTGTGTCTATCTTTTCAGAAAATCAAGTACCCGGCAGACTCAAGAGTATACTTTTAATTTATTTTGCAGTCAGGTTAACAAATCACATGGATTTTATATTCCGTCGTGTACGTGTAAGTTGTTTTGCACAGAGAACCAAGTCAAGGTGCGTGTATGTAAAGCCTGTGTCGTATATAGTGACCATGTAACCGGTACCTACGCAAGATGTCTGGCTTCTCGGCTTTCAAACTGGAGAAAAGAAAAAATAATGGTTCACATAAAAATGCAATGCCGAAATGATGAAGAAATGGAACATGGCCTACAGCTTAAAAGCGAAAAATTCTGTATAGACGTTACATTTGTAAAGCTTGGCTTCGGTTTGGCCAGGCATTGTTTCCTTGGGGCGTAATGAGGATTAAGAATGGTGAGGTAACGTAGGTAACCGGCGCCCTCATTAGTAATACATATATGAATAGTTATAAAAAATTAAGTATGCCAGCACAAAAGTTAGGTAGTTTTTCCATAACCATTCATGCATCATTAATCATCACAGCAGTTTTTTTTTGTTTCGATGATCGGTAAAAATAGTACAATGTAAAACAAATAACGAGACTGCAAAGAAGAAAAGTACCTTGCACGCTTGTCTACGGGGCTTACTTTGCTTGACTTTCTATTGAGCCTTTTTTCATGTAAGAAATTTTTCATCGAGAATAAATGACAAGAAGTCATCAAGACATTGTTTGTTTGACAACTTTGTTGCATTGGTTAAGGATACTGGAATGTACCTAAAAATAATTCGTGCTGTATGAAAATTATAAAACAGGGGTGATCGACGATGAAGCAGAAGCAAGTGAAAAATACGTTTAAAAAAAGTCGAAGTATAGATTATAATGACGATGCTCTTCCACCGATATGAGGATGATGCAGTTTTAGCATTCTTTTTGTCTGACTAATCAGTTTTTGTACAAATAAAAGTAGGCTTGTTGAAACACTTTAAACTCTTTATATTTCTTTCTTTATAATTTATCCCTAGTTACGACCAACAACCAACAGATACCATCTATTTCCTAAAGAAGATTCTTATAGATCTATCTGTAAATGTTATGGACGTCCAAGTGCACAAATTGGTTGTGCACAAACATTAAATTGTACTATAGAATATTTTCATATTTGTTTTTGCTTATAATGCCATTTTAGTTCTTGTTGGTCTACAAAAAGATCAATAAAGTTTCCCAAATCAGATAATATAATGTGCAAATATACTGCATTTACAACAAAGTTTGTATGGATTGTTTCACCTTTTGTTGATCTGTATTTGTAAAAAGATTTAAGTGTAATCTCATTATACACAATCACATATGACATATGTAAGCGATAATGATAAGCTCATTGTCATTGACAATTTGCTACAACTGGATTTGGATTTACAAAAGTGATATCTGTGTTTCATGATAAAAAAATACAAGGAAAGCATGCAAACGTCAACAAGAGCTTATATTAAAATACCATGAAAGTGTGCACGAAGTACAATAGCAGTAAATCATGTATTGACGCACACAGCACTAATGTCATTGTAGGTAAATTAAATTGGTAATGCAAAACATTTGGATTTCGGGCTACTATGCATGTATGCGCATTAGGTTATCGATTCATCATTGTTATCAATCAATTCCCACTATCGCCATTGAACGTATCGTCATCAGTCAAAATGGATTAAAATTGTATTTTTTGTCGATGAAGCTAACAAGCATATACGTAATTTGTCGCATATTTATTACGTACTGTTGATTATGATAATCATATTTGATAATGGGAAATTCAGTAAATTTCTCATCAATATCTGTATAAACAGGACTATAATTAATAAAAATAAAAACCAATTTTATAGTTCTTCATTTGAAAATCCTGATTCCTAAAGTTTTAAATAAATTTAAAGACTGATGAAAATTCCTAAAAACATCTGAAAGTGAATTAAATTGTTTAAAAAATGGGTGGTAAGATTTCCTTCTTTGGGAGGAAAAATTCAGAAAATGAAGACGAAGAGAATCTTCGAAGATATCAGGAAAAGTTGGATGCAGATGGAACGTTTGGGTTTTCAGGTATGCACAAAGTTGGATTTACAGTACAAACACTAAAATATATTCCGACAGTTTAAAATGCGTTTTAAAGCAAACCCCTTTCACCGTTTTCACATCTACCATTTTCACTGACCAGTGTTCTTAAATCACAACTTATCTAGTAGTACTTCCTCAAATCATCAAATGGAATCAAACAAAGTTTTGCACATTAATAAGACTGCGGCTTGTTGTTCTTTGACTATAATTAAACAAACAATAAAAAACGTGCCCTAATTTTCCCATTCAAAATTTAAACATATGCACCAATGTAATCCTGCTTATTGGAGACCATAAATCTTGTGGTCAAGATAAAAAATGTATAAAATTTCATGGTTATCTTATTTTTGCTTTTTTAAATGCAACTCTTTGACTTGCAAGTTTTCAGTTGGTTGTTGGTGATGGTAGTAATCACCAGTTTTAGTGATACAGTAATATGGATTGTAAACTTTGTGCCTTTTCAGATAGCCTGGACAAGAAAAAAGTGACTTGTTTGCAGTACATCCGTTATGAAAAGCGAATGTGGATAGCGTATGCAATTATACTGGCAATAGCACTAGGCATTGCAATACCTATGGTAATTTTTGCAACAAAACTGGAAAACAGGGAAAAGCCTATTTACGGCAGTTGTCTAATTAAAGAACATGCAAGGTACAAAAAGTTGCAATGATTCTTTCATTAATGAACTAATAAATGGGCTACTAAATCAAATCTTCTTTCCACTTTCAATATAATTTTGTGAATTACTTTTGCAGATTTGAATGCCTCATCAACTCCCAATCTCCAGTTACCGAGGAAGACTGTGTCCGCGCCTTATGCTGCTGGCAAAACACAGACGGCATATCATTCAAATGTTTTCATTCCTTTCCCTCAGCTTACCAATACAACGTTACAAGTATTAGTCAAACCACCGTTGTAGCCTCCGAAAATAAAGATGAATCCCGACAAGGGTCACCCTACACAATTTGGACACAACTTGACATGAAAGCCGCCCATTCTGAAGTAATGTCACCGCTAAGAGTTCTTACACATTGGGAATCTACAGAACATTTGGTTGTAGAATTATTCAACTCTGCTGTGTTCCCAGATAGAAAATTACCGTCCTCTTCGAACTCAAATACAACTTCTCATTTTATTGCGGCTGATGAGGATCTACCGTTTTCTGTAAGTTGGGGAGAGGATCAGAGATTCTTTTATGTACGCGTTGCTAGACGGGACACGGACGAGACTCTTTTTGATACGAGACTGGGGCCGGTTTACGCGTCGGGGAAGGATATAACGTTGGCAACGCTTTTGCCAACGGAGTTCTTTTACGGGATGAAAGGTACATTCCGTTGTCATTCGAAAATATCAACTTCATTAAACCCAATAACATTCTAATCTTTCCAGTATGCTCTGTTTCAAATGTGAGGTGCATATGTTAGAGACGTTGAAGTTGTAAATTACAACTTGTAATGACCTTTCATATTCGCTGTAGTACTCTTGATTTGAATTCTTTCTAGAAAATCTTCTTTTTTACTGTCAATCTTGTTGCAAATTAATCTATGCATCTGCATCCCGTGCATTCTTTAGATTGTATGCGTAATATTAGGGATGTTTTCATATTAGCAAAGTACCTCAAAAAACCTTGAAAGCAAAGCATGTTTTTGAAAAACAAAATAAACTTTAATTTTTTTGCCTGCGACGAGATAGTGACATAACGAGAGATATTTTGCTGATGAGAATGAATTGAGAAAAAATAACAGGATGCAAAAAAACATAAAATGTGAGATGCTACAGAAATGTTATACACATACTTGTATTGTTAGTCATTCATTTTGGCGTATTCATTAGATGCAGACGAAGGATGTTTACATTTTAGTACAAAAAAATGTGCTGTCCAGTAGTATTTTAGTTTTGATTTTAATCAAAGAATGTGATAATTTACAAGTATGATGTACTTTTTAGAAATGTTTTGACTATTTTTGCAAACTCTTTTGCAAAGAAATATATCACATCATAATATTCATAATATATTTTTATCGTTCCATAGTTCCATGGCATATCGCATTGGTAGAAATTGATGGCATGATCATTATCATCACTAATGTATTTTTTGATGAATGAACAAAAAATTGTTTTATGCTGATCTTGACCTTTTCCATAATGTACTTATTTTTTTATTAATTATTTACAGGAGGTCAAGGTTCTGTAAGAACCCAAACTTACGGCATAGTCAATGGCTTTGAAAACTCCGAGTTTCCGTTTTACATTTCATTCGAAAGTTCTGGTCAGTGGCATGGCGTGTTGATTGATACAAACGATCCAATTCTAGTCCAAGTGGTACAGGCGCCTGGACTCATGCTGCATTTGGAAACTGACAAACCGGAAATGAATTTGCACTTTTTTGCGGGACCATCTCAACAAGAAATTTTGTTAGAGTTGCACGCTTTTGTAAGAATTTAATGCTTATGCCATTCATTCATGTTACAGCAGATATCTAGTGGATATAATGGGTTATTATACTATACTACAACAACTAAAAGGAACTGATTAAGATTAAACAAATTCGATAGATTCGTCAAAAGCACAGGATTAACCATCCCCCCATGATCCCACCTTACTGGGGCCTTGGTCTTCACCTCTGCCGGAAACTAGAAAATGTTACCATGGTTCTCCGCGACATTGAAGCCCTTCTTCCTGAAAACAAAGTACCTACAATTATGTACGACTCAGACTGCATAGATGAGTACCTGAGACACGCAATATATGTCAATGAAACCCAGTTTCCTCCGGAGAATCTCACTGAAATATTGACTCTCCTTCAGACCAATAAAAAGCGGATAGTTTTGTCTCAAAAGTCAACAATTCTAGTTCCTCCAGTGGAGGAAGACGAGGAAGGAGAAATTGTCACATTTGACGAAGATCCTGAGCAAGAGTACTTCAGAAATACCTTAATATTACACAGAAATAGAGAGACCAATCAATTGGAACCCTTTCAAGGTCAAGTTGGTGATGAAGTTGTAAACTATCTTGACTTCTTCAATTCAAACTTCCCAGAAGACTTCCCTCCTTTGCCTAAACTGACAAACGAAAGTGATGCTGCTTTAATTCCATACAATGGTTTCTCAATGAATGATAATTTTCCAAAACTGGACTTATCTAGTGAACTGTGTCAAGCACCGGGAACAAGGCTTCAGTCATTTTTCACGACGTCCCTACTCACAACCAGTAGCAATTACATAAATGTCTCATCTTTGTGGGGATCAGTTTGCCCCGATTCTTTGCACAGTTCAACAGGCTCAAAGCATTTGGCACTTCATAACGTTTACGGCGAACAAGCTCTTAAAACGGTGCACTCTTCAACTGCAAATAGATCCGAAACTGAAATTCTTCTCACTTCCGGTTCATACTGGACTGGTTCAATGTACTACGGAGGATACAATGGAATGCAAGTGCCTTTCACTTGGAATGGTTTAAAGGAGGCTGTGATCAATGCAGTGAGAAACTATGCGATGGCGCCTGTATCAGCGACACCCATTTGTGGTGGAATGCTGTGGAATGTGAGCATTGCCAAGAATAACATGTTGTGCTTAAGATGGTTTCAGTTTGGATTGCTGTTGCCATTAGCAAGGAACTCTTATGATGGGTTAGTCTAATAGACATTCGTTGCTTTTAGTTGCAGTCAATTAAATGCTTACGGTAATTTTAAAGTTTCCACTTATTTGGACAGAATATCGTCTTATGGACCACTTCACCTTCCTGGCCAATACCAAGTATACCTTAATGACGCCATCAAGGCCCGTTATACCCTGGCACCTTACTACTACACTTCCCTGTATGCTTATCAGACAACTTATGTGCCAATGGTTCGTCCAATGTCATTTGATTTCAGCAGGTCCCATGAAAGGAATGAAACGTTGCCTTTGCTAGACCAGTTTATGGTGGGAAATGCCATAATGGCTGCACCTATAATTGAAAGGGGTGAACATCGAAGGGCATATTTCCCTAATGGGGTTTGGTACGATATGAGAGGCGAAGAGGCTTGGGATGAACCGACTTTTGGAGATTTCCGTGCAATAACAGGGTACAATTCAGAGACGCCAATGTTCATACGTGGAGGTTACACTGTGCCGACTTTGGTAAGCGTACTATATTTTAATTGTGGATAATTTTAGTTAATTAATGATTATGTTCGAAAGTTTGGTGATAATTTATGAGTAATTTATTTAAAGCAAAATCCACAAGGGACTTCCATTGCAGATAGCTTATCAGGAAATTATACTCTTTTGGTTGCCTTATCATCGAGGGTAGGTTTATTACGAACGTCTAAAGGAACTCTCACTATTAAAGAACCAAATACTCAAGATAACCTACATCAGATAGATTTTACAACAGAAGTTAGTCAACTGGACAATATAATTTATATCAAAATCAACGCAACATGCGGTGCGCCCGAAAGCGGAGAGTTGGCGATTTCGACCACGATTAATTCAGTTCGCATATTTGGACTTGGATACTTGGGGAAATTGGATGTTAAAGTGAAAAATTCAGAGGAGGTGTATCAAGCAGATTTTATATACAATGGGGATCATATGTCACTCCGCCTTTTGGATTTGGGAATGGATTGGTGCATGCATTCTGAATTTAATTTGACTGTGACCCCAGAAGGTAGTGTTGGAGACACTACGACAACAGACGGAAGCGAAGATACAGACACAACTGAGATCAGTAAAGAAACTTCTGCTACTACAGATGCAAACGATGAATCAACGGAACCTGTCATAATAGTCGTAGTTGCATAAACCGAAACATGCACACACATATTTTGTAAGAAGCTAGATTTTTTTAATTTATGCTTTAAAATGATAAGAATTACTCTAATGTATTTAGAAGCTGCAGGTATGCGTATGTACTGTCAATTAAATAAATAAAAGATTATACACGCATTAGTTCAGAAAAATAAACAGAAAAACTCCAACCATTTTGAAAGGCACGTAGTGAAAGACTGCTGAAAGCATTGGCTGTTGTGAAACATGGAATTCAGGCTAAATGATAATAAGTAAGGTTGGGTATCTTCTCCTTTAATGTGGTACCCTTAAAGGTGATATCTACATTTTTTGGTGGATTATACATCATTACATGACTGATATCAAAGGGATCTGTTGTAAAATACAAACTGTTCACAAAATCTCAATTGCTGAACGTCGTCTATACACAACAACAAAAAAGTAAGGTGCTCATTAAATTTTGCACTTGAACCACGGCAAGGAATTCAAAAGTGTGAATACACATGATAACAACTTAAACTAAGAAGAATGCTGACGATCATGTTCATTCCATCATTATGTTCACTAGTCACAAACATCATCGGGCTACAATCAATCATTTATTCGTGGGAAAATATGGTGGCTAGTTTCTAAATATATTATAGTATATATAAATGGAAGGTAACTAAAACGGATTTAAGGCCTATAAAAATCTATATATTGACACATGCTGAAGAAAAAAGTTAAAAAAAAATATACTGCAGATGTCTGTCATCTTCACACTAACATTATCCACAATCTACCAGTCCTCCACCGTATGGAATCAATCTATTAGTTTTAACTACTGCTCATTGATCACTGTCGATTCAAGCATGCCTTGCTTGACGGTTCATTTTGTTCAAATTAGTTGTTCATTTCAGAAAATAATTGCTAACGAGTTATGCTTTGATGCATTGAGTAAATAAAACTAAACTTTGTAAATGACTTTTTGCACCTTTTCACAATTACTTTACTTTCTCAGTTCCATTTATTTTCTCATATTTATTTATTTGCTGTTATATTTTTGTTTTTAAATTATAAACAAGAAAATTATATAGTTTTTTTTTCATGTACCTTTTGTGCATACATAATATATTTTCTTGTGTTCTAATAATATATATACGCTCATACATACGCTAATCTATTACATAACTTTAAAATTACTGGGTAATTATGAATTAGTTTAACGAATAATATAATTGATAAAACAGTCGAAAACAAAATATATTCTAACTATCAATTAAAACTACAAACTATACTCTCCACAACACATATTCTTCGTGCTTAAATGTTTCACAACTATAAGTTATTTTGTGTTTTTCACTCTTTTTCGTTTCTTCACTGTAACAACCTCTCTGTCTGCCTGCACGTATAATACTTTTTAATTAAGAGCTTCCTTCCATCACTTTCCTTTTTCTTCAACTTAACTTTTTTGGTCCCATCCGGATGTTCAATTCAATCAATCACACTTAAATTTAAACGTCAATCTGAACCTTTAAGATAATTGATAACATGATATATTTTTTGCTGACTCACTCTCTTTAAGGTACAATTACAAAATTAGTTAATTTTTTTACTTGAAATAACGACGGTAAGAAAACGGTAACGATTATTTCAAGTAAGTACAACACGAGCTAACAAACAACAAAATATAGTTTCACAATTTATATTTTAATTTGTATGCCTATTTATTTTATAAGTATTTCTATTTTAGGTACATAAATTTATATAAAACTCAAGACGAGATCCTTTTCATAGGTGAACGAACTACTGCGTTGAATTGACTGTTTATGTGTAGCGATGTCCACCATTCAGTTGTAATAATTAAATTATTTTTAGCAACTTTTTTTTTAGATGATGCAGAAGCATCAATATGTCTTAGTTAACTATCAAAGTGATATTTTCTAATTTAAAAAATGTAAAGCACAATTATACTGACAACCTGATTTGATTACAAACCAAAGAAAAAGTAAAGTAGGATATAGTTATAATAGTTTATAGATAAATAGCCTCTCAAGATAACAGTAATTGTTTTTAAAGAATATAGCGAAAAATATATGCTGCATTCAATTCGTAAGACATACAGACATACAATACAGGAAAATTGAAATTTTGAAACGAAAAGTAACTATTTACAGGTTATATACATATGATTTTTTTATTTATCAAGTTTTATAGCAGTCTTGACCTGGCTTTTTGCTCTTCTGCTTAATTTTTTAAACGGTACAAACTCAAGTTCATTGAATCAAGCAGGTAATATAGAGGTACGCAGTTAAAATTTCAGAAAAATGCATTTTTGGTGTTGCAAATTATTTTTTGAAAAATGCTGTGCGAACGTATTTAAAAAGTAAATGTTTTCATCACAAAAAATAGCTTATTTTAGACAGCTATTTCAATTAAGTACTCAACAAAAAATTGTGTGTATCCTTTGTGCTTTCCTGAGCAACTTCCTTTTGTCATTATGTTTGAACGAAACATTCTAAAGTTGTCTTATTTTGCGCGCGCGCGACGAATTGGCGAGGTTTAAATTGATTAAATATATAATTGGTTAATTGATTACTTAAATTATTGATAAGCTTAAAAATTGATAAACCTAGTCAAGTGGTGTGAACGTGTAAAAGAATGACTGATCGTGAAAGTGGTGGAGATTTTTGATGTGCCGGATAACACGGCCGGTGAGTAGATGACGGCCATATTTTACGGCTTCTGTACGATCTTTGGCTAGACCCACGAGAAGAAGCCAGTCGACCATTTCATTGCCACAAAATACTTGAGAGTATGACTCCATTCTCCATCTAAAAAAAATAAGGAAACAATGTTAAAAAAATAAGGCAAGCTTTTATATAGTCAAGCAAATATATATTGATAGTGAACCTACCTTCTATCGCGCACGATATCCTGATCACACTTGTCAATATGGTACGTGAGAAACTGTTCACAGATCTGTTTCGTCTCGTTTGAGATTTCGTCCCAAGCTGGGAGTTTGAGGTCACCTTCTCCATAAATGAGTCGTCTCCACCTACGATATAACAAGATTGATTAAATATAAACCAATTAAATATTCCTCTAATGATTTGTGAACTCAAAAAAAGAAATGTACATATTCACAAAATTTCTTACCATTTTTGCAGTGGCATGAATATCGTCTTTGTATTCAGTCCAAACAACATGAACGTGAAAAAACCTTGTCCAAAATTTAAAGCTGCATCCAGAAAGACAAGCTCCACGTAAATTCCCGTTCTCAAGTCTTCCATAATGAGTGTCCAAAGACAAAGAGCAATTCCCTATAAAGCACACAGACATTTTAAAATGTTTTCAGTCCATTCAAGTGACAGTTTTGTTAAAATTAGTATCACGTTTCTTAAGATTTTTTTCCTTACCACAAACATTGATCCACACAATAACAACAGCAAAATAATATGCCTCAGCATTTGGAACTCATCATCTCGATCCCTCACAATACCGATTTCTTCTGGTTCCGTTAACTGACTTCGGTTATTTCTATATTTCTCCAGGAGCACGGTACACTTTTTCCTTTGCTCCAAACTACAGTTTTGCTTTCCTGGAGCACACAAGTCGTCATTATAGCTGAACAGACTCTCATCATCCCCATCTCCATCGCCGTATTCACTATTCTTCAGGTCCTCCATATCACTCAACATCTTCTGCTTAGCACTGGCTGCACACAAGCCACTTGGTCCTGCAGCCTCTAACCCTCCATCTTCCGTAATACTTATATGACTATCCAAAAAGGAGGATCCCCTGTGATGGGGTGGTACTGGATATGGACCACAGATTTGTGGGGGGTGTGTAGGTGGTGCGCCGCCAAAACTGCGGGAGTACGCTCTCAAACGAGGAGTACTTTCAGAGGAATGGCTTTGTAAACCTGAAGAGCGGCTATCGTCAATGGTCAAAATGGGCCGGCCATATTCATCGTCACTACCAACACTGCCGTGCATGTGTCCATGACCTGCATGGTTGGGAACGGTATTGTATTGGCTATACTGACGCTCATAACGCTGTTGCATTATGAGGCATCCAACTGTCACTATGAAGCTGATGACAAGGACCATGACAGCGACGAGGGCTTGCGTTTCACCGTATTGGAAGTTTGGATCCTGTTTTATGTCAAGGGTTTCTCGGCGGACTGTCAGCATGAGAATTGTTATAAGGATACCAGGTATTCTAAAAAGATTAAAGAATCGATAGTTTTGAAAATCTTAATCAAACATCATTTTGACAAGAAAATGGATTGATAAAAAATGTTTCAACTTACCCCCATCCAATCATGCCCATGTATGGTCTTAACCTCAGCACAAAACAGAGACTTCGACACCTCAAAAATACTAAGCTAGCTGCTAAAATAGCTGTCCATATTCTTGAACTTAGGACGCCGAACGCAAAGACTCCAAACTGGAGGTAGATTTTCCAACGGTTTCCATCAGCTATGCCAACCCATGACCACAGTATGGCACCAAGACAGGCAATTGCCTATACAATAATATTTTACGGATGTTTTAATAATATAAGTGATTTTCTAGAGTATATAATTATTTCAACGTTTAAAACACAGTAGACATTTACCTGAGAAATAGCTAAACAGAGAGTGATGCAATGGGGTATCTTCTTCCATTTTTTGCTTAATAAGAACACCGCTATAACCCAAATCTGAAATTGAAGTAATTTTCAATATGAATAGATGTGATTTATCAATCTATAACATTCTACTGGTTGAATTGTAGATATTGAGCTAGCCAAAACTGAACAACATGGTGAACCAGGACTTATTTCACCAATGAGCTATATAATTATTTTCTTACCGCTGCAATCAAACCAATAATACTGATATTCAACAAGAACGTATTAAGATCACCAATGTAGTCTCCAGGATTTAGTTTCGTCAACGTGATCATTTTCGCCGAAACAAACATAAGAGGTGCGGATAAAATTGTGCAGGCAACCATTGAACTAGCCATCTATTTGACACATAAAAATATGACAACAGTATAATTGAAAATAGCTCAAAAATAGATACCAACAAGATTTCAGTAGGATTTTGCATAACAAGTATTACCAATTGAACGGCAACGTCATAATGATTGGCATAAACGAAAACCCCGGGTGCAACAGGAAACGTGCCGTAGAGGAAGCCATAGTTGCTAAGAGCCATTGTTTCATTGGTGGTGTTTCCGGCGTTGACCAAAGTGACAAATTCTCGCATGACTACTGGTAGCACCAATCTACAATTCGAAGTATAATTTGTACTTTGTAAAAATTCCTCTAAAATTTGATTTTTAAAAAGTAATAAAACTTTTGAAACTTACAACTTTGTAGCAATTAGGATTCCTGGGACAACAACTCCACTGCCCTTTAAACTTGCTGAGCTACCCACCATTGTTAATCCCAAAGAAAATAGGGAAGATGCTGAGAAAGCGGAGCCGAGAAGCTGCGTAATAAAAAAAAATATTCAAAAGTTACTTTTTGTTAGTTCCTCTAAATTTGAAAGTTGAAAAATTTGTATTTAAATATATTATAAAGTATGCTAACATCCAAAGTTCCTCTCAAAGTATGCGGCACACAATGACTGAAAACCAAGTTTCCAATGATCCCCAAAGCTGTCATTATGATCACTGGATTTAGAAGTACCCCTTTCATAACTCTTTTCATTACAGTGGTCACTCCAGGTCTCTCATAAGTTTGTCCAAAGCCTTTAACACTCCGACTTTGCATTTCCTCATTTTCCATGCTCTTTTGCTTGGATATCTCCATCATGATGAATGCGATGGGATTGAGGAAAATTAGATTTACGGGGGCGACCAAATATAAATAGTTTTTATATTCTGGATGACTTCTTTTGTAAAGGGCTTCGACTGTAAAAGTAAGCGTCAAAGTACAATTTAGAGTATTGCTAAACATCTTAAAATGCAAAAACTATAAATCTTGTGAAGAAAGAAAAAAATCATTTCGACTCCTTTAATTTTTTTTCTGTGTCTTCACTCATTTCAACCATTACGAAGATGAGCATTCACTCGAGTAACTAATGAATTGATGGAGATAAAGTAGTGCTATGAATAGACCCCACCGGCTGCATATAACATACTTTCGCCGTTTCAAGATGATTTCAATTTCAATTAAAATAATTTCTTACTAATCGGGAATCCCAGTGCAAAATCATTGCTCTGCGTACAAAAGATTGCAAACAGCCCCGCCTTATCCAGTTGTACAGGTTTGCTGACAAGCACCGAGATAACAATGACGGCGAAAAATACGACGCTTTTTGCAAGTAGAATTGCAAGGGGAAACCACCAATTTAATTTGCTATATAAAAAAAACATCATAAACATAATTAATTAACACGGAAATCTAACATCATAAATTGTCATTAACAAATGCGCATATTTTTATATGACAAATGTCAATCGATGATGATTTATATATAAATGATTTTTTGTATGCCACTTACAATAAATCCAGCTGTGCCAATGAAAGGAAGATCAAAGCAGGTAGGGAAAATGTGCCGATGAAAGCATTCAAGCCTTTCGTTTCGCTTTGCGTAATTAGTCCAGATTTTCCTGCTATGTACCTGCGGATTAATCAGAAAAAAAGATATGATTTGCATGATCAAATTAGGTTTTCTTGACGATGCCCATGTTACATCGCATAAAAAGGAAAAAATAACCAGGGAACTACAGGAAAATACTACCATAATTCAAATTATTATGTTCCAAAGATATTTTTAAAAAAATCTTCAAATGAATTAAATCTTTCATAACGATTTTATGTGATACAAATAAATCTTCCGTGAAAAAATTGTAATTCAAAATTTTCATAGAATATCAACTTACCCCAACAAAATAACAATGAAGCATTCCACCACGGCAGGGTACAGCTCCGCGGTGGGATCTTGATTCAGCGCATTAAACGCATCTTGTGATGTCATGTTCAGTTCTGCCATACTGTCATTTAATAGCTATAAGTTGGAAAAAAAGGAAATGATCATTGGATACCACAGACATACAAGAGCATTTAAATTTTAACTGGAGACATTTGACATTTTGTCCTGTTATTTCTTTAAGAAGTGCGTAATATAAAATTGTAAGCCATAAAATGGAATATAGTGAAGGTTGGATCATGCTATTTTTCAGTTATTTTGGTACAAACGCACTATTGCTTTTCATATCATACTCATTATTCCATTTTATTGAACTACACACGCATACTATTTCAAATTTGAAGATTTGAACCCTGCGATACAAACTTTCTTATCATAATATTACTGTACCACGAAAATTGTGTTGTTCTTAATCTATGTAAATGGTATGTCTGCAAGTAACTTAAAATAATACAATTGCCGTTTAACTAAATGAAAAACAAGTTTCCAAAATGATTTTACGAAATTGTGCTCGTCCATCTTTTCTCATGGAACAAGTCCCAAACAAAAGGTCAAGTTGTGTTTTTAATTAGACGTTTTGGCATATTTTCTTACTTAAAATAAATAGTTGAATTTAACTCTAACGCGGAATAAAAATGCTTAACAACTCTTTATAATTATAAACTCTGATAAATTATCCTTATCTTCATTGTTACAGTAAGTTTTTAAAATTAGTTTTTGTTTTGTTTTACAATTTTTTTTACGGTTTTCGTTAAGACTTACAGCATATTCAGGTTCCAGTGCAGTGGACAGTATACTTCGTTTAAAGAGCCGCCTCCTTTCTGCAAACGGGTCACACGGTATTACACTAAGCTTGTAGCGATAGTGCGCTCGGTCTTCCTGTGAATCAAAACATTCAACAAACAAAAAATGAGTTAATTACACAAGCCAAAAAAAACTGACCTGCCTATTTACTCCATATCTTTATACTCTTGACAATTACCAATTACAATATGAAAACAAAAAAGATTTTAAGTTTTCATTCATTTCATGTTTGTAGATTCCCTATTTTCACAATAGGTACTTACTACACAAAACTTCCCAAACAAAATACAATAATAATGCACAAAAACATAAATTCTGACAAATTAGGTACGTTTATTACACACGGAAAATACAAACAGGTTTTCCACAAATATTAAAGTACATTCTTACAAAAACCATTCGTTCTCTGGACATGTTTAGGTTTTTGCAGCAGCTGATCACAGCAATTAAAAAGTTTATATTTAACCATAAAACAAGTTCAAACAGCAAACAGTTAGTGTAGCCTGTACTATATCCTCTAATTATACATATGCGTGAGAACATATTTGAGAAAAAATCAACAAGCTTTAAAGATGATTAAATAATCCATCATCGCCAGCCACCTCACTTCTCCGTCTCTGACTACCCAATATTTTCTCTGGCACCTGGAGAATTTATCTTTTCATATGACGATTATGACTTTTCGATTACATAACTCACATACATCCAGAACGTGTAATAATTTTCATTGTTTGAGTTATCATGTACTTTTGTCCACACGTAAGTACAACTCAAGAAAAGAAACTCTGCTCATTAGATTTACAATGGCTGTGGATTCAAATTGAAAGAGTGAAACAAGAATGAAAATTCCAGATGCCTGGATTTTTTCTTCTAAAAAGATCAACAGTGAAACTAGAATTTAATCTGAATATCTAAGAGAAATCTAGAAATTATAGCACAATGATAATTGTCTGCATAGAGGTCAGTTAGCCAGCATGAAACATGAAATTTCATGGCAATTTTTCTATAAATGACTGGGTTTGTCTCGCATTAAACATTTTACTTTGCTAGTTCCATATGTATTATCATTTTCTGGTATATTTTTTGTTACGAGATAACTTTGTTGTGAGACTGCTTCCCACAAGACTAATCCCAAATTAATCATTTTTTCTCATGGTGCATCATTGTGCTAGTCGTCAGTGATGCAAGCTATAAAGAACATCATTCATAAACCTGCTATTTTATTAGTATAAAAAGACAAGGCGCAAAAATAGACACCTTTTTTCATTCGATTTTTGATACAATTCATAACACTTCATATTTTTCAAAATATTTGCATAGAAAAAGGGTTAAAAATTATTAAGTATGCACATACCAATGGCTCACACATTTTTTTTCACAACCTTCTCTCTCTCTCACTCTGCCGTATAGTCTGTTGTCATGCACCTCTCCTTTTTTACATATGTTTTAACTGTGATTACTGATTATAATTACGATTACAGACTAACTACGAAAAGTACAGAGTGCCAAAAAAGTGCCACACCAGCACTTGTGAGCTTGCACCAAAAATATTTTTTAATAACAAACAACACAAAAAACACAGAGAGAGCAACAATAACAACAACAAAATGATATACTACTCTACAAAATTGCAATACACAAAATTACACATGCACAAACACACACACACACTCTTTCAAGTATATATGTAACAATTCAGCTTTAACTAACTGAAGGAATTAGTGATGATATTTTTTGAGCGCCTGCGCCTGCTTGTGATCTGCTCTCTATAAACAACAAACGACGAACGACAACGAAGGAATCACATTAAAACGCCAAGGACGGGAGTAAAAATCTATTCCACCTAACACACCATGTAAACTAAATATCGTCACAGAAAATTGGATAATGTTATTCCATGCACTTGACTTGAAGTTGAGGATGCTGCGGATGATTACGTTTTTAGCGACAACGCAAAGAACGGCAAAAAGGAAGGAGGATTCGTTATTGAATTTTTTTCTAAGGTTATCTTTTTGGACAACAGAGAAAACTTTTGGCGTGGTGTCTGTGGCATAAAGTTTCCCAAAATTATAAGGGTACACGGTACACTATACACTAAATGGTTCTATGGGTGTTTCATATGTGTATAATAGCTCAACAGTTATGCTAATGTGTATAAGCATATATTACGTAATGTCAAACAATGAAAAAAAGGAACAGATTATATATTTTTCTCGAAGGTGACTAGAATGTAAATTGGAAGTCAAAAACGAAGAAAAAGTAAATTTGCAGGAAAATTATTTATAATTTAAAGTTATTAAAAAATTGGCACTAATTTAAACGAATTCGAAGTTTTAAACGATGAAAATGACCGTCAAACATTTTTGTAAATCATTTGAAATTAAGAGTGCCTAAAAATCACAAGAAATTATGCAGCAATTTCGTTATTTTTTTGTTCACTGTGTCATTTTTTCTCACTTTTTTTTACTGAAGAACTGAAACAATATGGCATGGCCGGTTCATGATTTCATATTTAACTTTAAAAATGGGAGTTCACTTTAAGAAAGTTTCCACAAAGCAGATTTTCTGCAAGTTCTTGAATTATCAGAAGATGAATTTTTGATGACGACGGTGGTGATAATAATGTAGTGACAATGAAGTAGTAGCAATGAAGGCAATTCTATTCTGGTGATCATGATGATTTAGATTTTTGGCTATTGGGACCTCTCACTCTCTTTATTTTTTTCATCAGAGGACAGAGGACAGCTTTCAGGAGATCGACAGTAACTCTTTGCACTGTGCACTGATCACTGATCTGAAATGATGATGATGATGATGATGCCATGCCAAGCAACAAAGCCTTTCTGCTTCTCTGACAAGGTTCACAGTCAAGTCAGTTCAGTTCTTAGCTCACTCTTTTCAGGTACATATATGAATAATTTTTGTGAGCGGTATACACACAGCTATATATATATATGTATTTCAACCCTTCCTCTATTTTTTCAAGAATAAAATAAACTAATCTACATACTCCAGCAGCGGCACAACCAGAGCAGAAGAATAAAAATTGTAACACTGACAATTGTAATGTTGAGTGTGCGACTGCGAATGAAATGGAAAATTCATTGCTATTTTGTGTGATGTATGGGTATAGTAACTTGTATGTAAATGTAGAGAACTTACAATTTCATTTGAAATGATATATGATGAGACTGAGTACACAGTAAGTACAAATCAGCACAAGAAAATGATCAAGACTGTTTCGTGGATGAGATTATGATATTCTTTTTAAATAATTAAAGAGTTGAGCTACATTTTTATACGTGAAATTTCTTACTGCGGAGAGATCCCCTCTGAGAATTTTTGTGATTCTGATAAACATACATATTAATATGTAGTTATAATCATAATGTACGTACATGAGTATAATGTGACTTGCGACATTAAATGACATATCATTTACAAGGCATTATAAAAATATATACCTGTGATGTGATTCATATTTAAATATAAATGCATATAAATTGGTAACGAGTATAGCATGAGTAATTCAATGCGTGTGCACTGCCTGCACTACATTAATTCATAGTTAAATATATTTTGTAGTACATAAGTACAATTTAGTTTAATTGACGCACAGACTGCAATTATCATTAACTTTGATGTTCTATGACAATTTCGTAGTAGTAAATTAGTAAATTTTATCATAGTGGGAGTAAATATTGATGTTGGATGTAAAATGGATTAAATAGTATGTATGAAGATATCATGAATTTCTGGGAAGCAGCCACAAGTAAAAATGGTTTCCTAACAAGTCAGCGTTAATTAAAATCTAGGATGACTTCATGACGCGTGCGTGTGTGCATTTTTGCGCTGACTGTGAGAACACTTGATTTATAATGGATAACTGTTCAGGTCTAGTAAGTATTTAGGCACGCGACAAATGGCAGAAACTATTTTAACAACTTTACTAGCTAAATAGATTAAAATATTAAGGAGTAAGATCTGGCACGAGTGGAAACAGCCGGCATTAAAACAATGAATATACTATCTTCTCATTTTTTATCCGATTTTTTAAATTTAATTATATATAACTATTTTAATTTTTAAATGCTGGTTCAAAGAATTCGGAAAACTTATATGAGATGGGATTGACTATTTTTCTAAAGAATGTGAATATTCATATTTTTTATTTTATAACGGAAACAGTTTTTAAAAAAATCCTGAATTGATAAGGTAAAAGGATTTATTGTGCATAGGAAATTATTATGCTAACATTTTGGAACATTAATACACTTACAATTTTTTATCTTTGTTCAGGTTAAAATTTATCTTCTCGACAGATGGAACATGTAAACCACTTCACTTCGGTAGACATGGTTTTGAAACAATCAAACTATGAAACAACATAACCGACTCATCGAAATTACTTCCTTGTTTAAAACGCAACCCAGTAAAATAGAAATTGCACACATTTGCTGACCGACATTTTAAATTGAACTAATACTGGTACATGGTGCTGGTGCATCATTGGTCAATGATGCACCATGCATGTGAGTAAAGTAAAAACTCGCATTTGACACCGACAAAATATCAGTCCTCGCATGTGGCAAACAATTGACCTATTATAAGGGAAACACGATAAACCTATAATAAGCCTACATTGTTATTTTTTCCATGATCAATATCAATGCTGAGATGACTTGACTGAGGATTACGGTGGTACGGTGCATATTATAAAGATCAAGGTGTTGACGAGAGACTCCTACTCTTCCATGGTAACTTTGAATGAACCTCTACATTACACGTACTAGGTATATATATGTCAGTAGTAAACACTTCAATTGACATTTCGCCTAATCTCATCATCATTCTCATCGCAACAATGAAGAGTCCTACACCACACCATGTAAAAACTCCATATAATTTTGTGTATATCTACTTATTATCCCATCTCCCATCCATCATCACCAGCAAAAAATTAAAGGTCAATGGTACATAGCACAAAATTGTAGGGAGACGATGCGATGTGGTTTATGGAATATCCATCCAATCATGCATGATAATAATATGTACGTCAACAGGTGCAGCACAGCGCAAGTAAAAGCAATTACCGCTTCGCGTTACCTACAATATTTTGATATCGATAATGATGAATATATATTCTAACTATCAGGCGGTAAAATGTAATTATCAGAGAATTCATGTTAAATTGGTATCCCACGCGCAAGAGTTGTACCAACAAAAAAAATTGTACCAGAAAAAAAAAGTGTAACACAAGTCATCCTGATGATCATCATCATCCTCAAAAATTCTACATCCGCTTCCATCGTGACGATGACAATAATGATGAGAGAAGAAGAATGCATTGTTGCATTTCATTAAAAGTTATTATTAGAAAAATCGATCAATCTCCATCCCCACTCCACAATGCACCACAACTTGAATGTGTCAGTTGGACCACAAAACAATAAATACTTTAAGTGCAGATCGTAAATCAGTCAGATCAGAGTCAACAAATCTGAACCAGAGCAACCAGCAACAGTGACTCAACAAACAGCACTTGCCAACAATCACACAAAAGTAATTACTGTGTACTGACGGCTGATCATCTGAGATTCGTCGAAATGAAAACAATAAACGGTTTGATTTGATTGATAACATAATGATATAATGAGAGAGTCATCAATAAAAAAAATGTTTAGTTCCGTATTACTATACCTACAAACTACGACGCGACGAGACGATAAATGAAAGATTCCGGTCACAAAAGTGTATTCAAATTAATGGGGTCGTATGCATAGCAAGTATCATTTTTTCAAATGCTTCGATTGTGTTAGCTTGTCTATAACTTCATCAAATAACTCGATCTGTGTATCTAATCTAGCTACCAAAACAGCTTAGTTTTTGTGAACGGCCCCATCCTTTCCAGTTATTCTGGTAAATTTAATTGTTTCTCCTGAACTGTTTATTTTTCACTGTCAAGGCATGATCACAAAAAGGCATGAGTTTGTATAATTGATGATGTGCTAACATTTCCTACCTGTTTGTTACATACCTGACTAAATATTATGCATATAAATACAACTACTGGAATTATATTTTGGGATAAAATATAAATAAAATATGTTTCTTTTCTATGCTTGCTTGTCATATAAGTATTGTTAAAGTTTTATTGTTATTCAAATTTTGTTGTTTCTTCTTGTTGTGCTAATAATGTAATAAGATGCTAAATATGCATTCATAAAAATAAATTAACTATACAAATTACTAAATTAACTCAGCAGGAAACAACAGTAAATCACATGAAAAACACCGGTTTGCTATGTAAACACAGTGGGACAACAATAAAAAAAGGCAAACACTTTTTGTTGACAGTTAATTTGCTAATTTGATGAGATGATCTTTGAAGATTTGTCAAACAGCACAAAAAAATGGAGAAGCCAATTAATTAGGGCAACAATATGACAAATCAGAGAGAGAGAGGAACAGGTACACAGTTGGTGTTATATGTTGGTATGGTGGTTATGAACAATACTTTTTTCACTTCCTTCCAACCAAAAAACTGACAGACAAAAGCAACAAAAGGGTTGAACGGAAGATTACAGAAATGGTAAAGACGACAAGATAAGATAAAAGTGTAAATTATTATGATGGTATATGATATCATATAATAAAACTGTAAAACGCAAAAAGATTATAGTAATAACGGATGTAAGACAAGTAAAATTAACTAAAAAAAGAATGGATATACAAATTAAGTAGTCAAAGTGTAGAAAAGTAAACATGAAAATTGCTGCTCCAGAAGTAAAACCAGTCAATCGTTTTCAGTCATGCAGGAAGTGAGTAAAGTCAGGAACCTAGATAAAAGAGACAATCGGACCTGATTTTGGGTCTATTGATAAACTTTAATTGGTACATAGTAAACTTGTATAAATGCCGGATGGATGCTTGAAAATGACAAATGAAAGTTGCAAAAAAATATCAAAATATACGAAATATTTCACGTAAATACTTGAGTCCCATGTTTATATGTTATCTTGTATTTCAGATCATAAAAAAGCATTCAAATTTAGCCTTCCGATTGAATATTTTTGAAAAAAAACGTCACTTCCGTTAAATTTCAAATTAAATAAGACATTGACATTGACACTGAGATTTGGTCAAGGAAAAATGAAATATGAATAGTATTATTAATTCCATAAACTCCAGAAATAAAAGGCGAAAAGTTATGCCATTGAAATTTAAGCTTTCTGTAACGTAACGGTTACCACAATAGTTTGTCGTTAACTGTAACAGTAAAAAAATATCCATTTTTTCCAAACTTTTCATTGAACTCTAGAGCCATAGCTGAGCCTCAAGCTCCCATCGTATCATTATTATATATTTTTGGCATGATCTTGTTCTTCGGCGAAGGACACCGATTTATGTAAAAGGCCACATACTATGTTTTTACTATGTGCATACATCTCCATTCATAATGTCCAATAGTCCGTACTAAGTAATAAAACCTAGGCAGTATTTTTTTTACTCTACCTACAGCAGCAACAACAGCTATGAGTGTTATGCACCATAAAAATGCGAACAGAGAATGCATAAAAAAGCTATTGTTGAAACTGTTAATTGTTGTACTTGTACATTTTTTTGGTGTTGTACTACAATTATTTGACATTAGTAATCAATAATTCACAACGGAATTGTTGCATTTTTAATTTTACATATTTTATGTTTCTTTCGGGGTATAAAACAGGCAGGGCAGAGAGGACGAATCGTAAAAAATACAATACATTGTGTGCATACAGTGAAAGATGGATCTAAAAGATAGTCAGAGGAAATCAACTTGGAGAAATTATTAAACCATGCGAATGGCAATGTGTTGATTTATTTGTACGTCGTGAAAAAATTTAAAAGTGATATACTGAACATGTTGTCAAATAGATTCTCGTGCCGTCGTAGCGCTTAGTCTCAATAGATATAATCTGAGGTCTGAACCATAGTGGAAATAACGTCTATCAGTACTATAACTAAGAGACCGTTACCAAGAGCTATGATTGTGGAAAATATAATATTGAGTTAAGCTCATGTATTATTAATTTTTTTTGCAAGAAATGGTCGTGATTTTAATTTAACTGAACGTAATTGAATACTATAGTGATGTTATACTGTACATTATAAATATTTTGGTCCATTTGGACAAAGAATGACTAAACTATAACTTAACTAAATGTGATTGTAGCACACATCTTCTTATATGATGAATTATTGATAATGATCAATAAAGATTAGCATAATAAGCCGATATATCTCTCTCTATCTAGATGCTTTTTTGCAACAGAAAGACAAGCATGAATAATTGGAGGAAAATGAATTATTATTTATGTTATGATATGATGTATATATTTAAATGGACTAATCTAAATACCTAAAACATTTGTTATCACGACGAGAGATTCTCATTGACAAAAGTGACAATTACTAGAACCATTTATAATTATTCTGTAATCTGTTTGGTTTCTAGGTAATGGTATTGTTTGGTCAGTGCTGTCTGTGTGGTCAGTGATACATCAAAGAATACAAATTAGGAACCGCAAAGGATGAAAAATGAAATAATAAATGACATGATTCACAGACACAAGGTACTATGAGAGGGAGGAGGGTCATTGTTGGTCTATACGTAACTGTCAGCTTTACTGACCTTCGAAGTGTCTGGAAAAAAATTAATATAGAGCTAGGGTACAAAAGACACGGTCATGGAAATGGAGAGAAGATGAAAATAGTAAAATGAAAAGCTTTTAATTTTACGCTTTTCAGGCGATACCTCAAAAATTTCATATCTCAAGGATACCACTCCATTCCTTCCTTAGCAACTTAATTACATACAGTACTATTTGTAAACAATGTAAATAAACAAAAATGTATAACAAAATGTCATTGAAGAAAAAACGTTCAATTAGCTTGACTTTGTGGGAAAACCCCAGTACCCTACCTAAAGTTTGAAAGTACTTCTGAAACATATTCGGAAGTTGGACCCCTTTCCCTTTCGTTTTTACGCACCTTTGAAGGTTATTTGACACGCGTGTAAGCCATAAAAATATGAATAGCTTCGCATTTCTTAGAAACTCCACCCTTCTTCTTAGTCCTTGTAAAATGAACTGTTTTAACAGTATTCAATTTTAAATCCATTTTTCATTGGAATGCTAATACTACTGTATTTCTAAAAAAGTGATGCTAAAGCTTCATAATGAGGTTGAGTTTTGAGATAGGTCATGTTCAATGTCTAGATCCACAGAAGTCACGCTATGCACTATGTGCAATAAGTGACTTCTATGAACGTGCATATATGTCATGATTTATGTTCTTCTTACACTAATTAGTAGTTCCTTAGTTTCACCTATCAATTTCCGTTACGATGGTATGTGATTTCTTCGTATATAGTTTTAATCATCAACTTTGACTACGATATGGAAGAAAATTGTGAGTACATTACTTGTTTCATAGAAGTACACTCACAGATTAATTTGAAATCACTTGTTTTTCTATTGCATGATTTAGATTTTAGATATGAAATTATCTGCTGAAAAAGATGGGTTGACTTAAAACTAAATTTAACTAGTCCTTGGAAATATCCTCACATTTTTAGGCAAAATTATAATGAGCTTTTCCCAGTTAAATTGCCTTTCATGTTACATGACGTGAATAAAAATAGAATCTTCAAATATGTAACTTATTCTCTGCTCTGTCTTTCTAGAATTTCGTAACATTGTTTTACGCTCTGCAAATCCTTCTAGTACAATGAATTGTAATACTGCGTATAAAATTTTATCAGCGGTTTTTTTGGAGCAAGCGTCACAAAATTTAGTAGTTTCCAGTTTTCGCACGGTTCCATTTAAACATCCCATTCATATGAATCATTGCATTGCAATTACCATTCATTGACCGCTACATGACCGTCACTTTATTATGTGACTCGTTTTTTACTACCTTCATTTTACTGCACCCCATACTATATAGCATGTTACATTCTTTACATGCTACACATTACAGGGTACCATAATTATATGAATTGGCAATTTAAAATTGCATGCCAAGTTTAATTAACTTTTTATATAAGTTTTAAAATCCCTGTCTGACAGCATAATTGCAATTTAATAATAATGTATCATCCTCAGCAGCAAGTAATATCTCCACATTATATAATCATCCACAATTCACATGATCTTCTTTTCACCTTCTTCAAGTTGCCTAATACTTTTACATCTTTGTTGAAATTTAAAAAGCAATACATTAGCTCACACACAAAAGTCACTGAAGAACTGGACTATTCAGTCTACATTTTTTTAATATTATTTTTTATCACAGCTTTTCTTCCTCTTTACAAATTCAATTCAGTTCAGCATCATATACGCAGTAGCTGTCCGACTACTTGCCATAAATTATATTTGGATTACATAACATGATGAAACAATCAGATCAATTGGAACGTGATTAGACTGACTCAATATTCAATCATCAAGCTTCATGATCATTATCATCTCCACCAGCACCGCAATTTTGTTATTATGGTTATTAATTGTAATTCAATCCATGTATGTCATGCCTACTATAACTATAATTACTTGAGACATGACTCATCATTATATGGATGTATGTATGTGTGAACCGCAAATTGATGATGATGGCGATGATGATCAGAAATGATCTTCAATTTTCACAGTCCATTTTTTGTGACATTGCTTTTACGAAGTTCTAGTCATTAAATGAAACGTTATGGGGTTGGTTGAAGAAAGTGTCCGTCTGTTTCTCACTCTAACAAAAGTTGCCAGGCAATCACCTTTGTGATGTATATGTATATGTACAATCAGGTATTCATCAAGAATTTAAATTGAGCTAAAAACTTTGCAGCAATTTCAACCAAGTCATTTAAAGCCAGCTTTTCAGCGTACACCAACAAATGTTATTATGTTATATCCGATTTGACGTATTTTAACTAGAAAGGGGTGTACTCTGCAAATAAAACGTGTTCCCAATAGTTCGGCTGCAGTTGCATAGAAATCTGATTATGAGTTGCGTTGCGATTCGATTATTGCAATTGCAGTCCAATTTTCCAAGTCTATCAGATTATTAGAAACCAAATCTATTCTCCACGTGAAGTAGAGAAATAAGTAAACATATTGTTTGGGGGTAAAAAAAAATATACCTACTTTTACTAGCCTGGTGTGATATGACCTGTAAAAATGCAGTAGTAATTAATAATTTTATTTGAGACTTTTTTTTTGGTGTGGCCATTGAGCTGCAATACATTTAATTGTCGTCCTGCTTTTAAATCCTATGGGTTAATACAGTTAATAGTATTCAGCTATCAGTAAGATATGAAATCATTATTATCACCGTTTCATCTAATGAAATTTACTATATTCAGGCCAAAAAAACAAACAATGAATCTTACTAACCGTCTGTGTGCATTGAGTGGCTCTATTTTATTCAAGCATCGAAATCTTACAATTTTGGTAATTTTAGAATAAGTCTTAGTTTAACATTTCAAGAAATTTGATTCCAGACATTGGACATGGTATCCGGTTATATCTTGAAGATTTTTACTCGAAATTACAATTACAGCAAAGCTCATTTGATCTTATTACAAAAATTCAATAATCAAGAGTCCTCAACATAATAATGAAAGTTGAATGACATTGCTGTGCTGACAGTTTTGTTTGCTCAAAAAAGCATTACATTTTTCATAACAATCGACGCAAGACAACAACTTTTTAAAATACTTACAATTATTTGTCTTCTTTTGCATTGCTTCACATGATGCTATCATGGAGTTACGAAATTAACTTAGTTTGGCAAGTTCAAAGCTCCCTTCAATTCAAACAAAAAATCAAATGCGCATCAGTACCAATAAGACAACTTAAGTAAATTATCAAACTTGCATAGCAAAAAAAGAAACATGAGCAATAAATACTTCAATGGCGGAACAATGAAAAAAAATCAAAATCAGAGCAACAATGCAATTGCAAGGAATAAAATTATATCTCTTAATTTCATTTTATGACAAAATGGTGATGATACCACAACTTTTAGGCAAACAATGTGGACTGCAATGAAATAATCAGTAGCATTGCAGAATAACCTATGGCAATGCAGGTCGTAACTTATTTTTTTACCATTTAAAAATCTACTCTGATTCCACTTTTGTTGACTTGACCTATAATTTATAGGAAATTGCCATGCCATGTCATGTCATGTGCACGTCTCATGTACCCAAACTTCTGTCAAGGCAAGTTGAGAAGCTAGAATCAGGCCCCGGGGCATACTATAATTTTTATGTGAATATTTAGGAGTCTTACATAAAAACTACTGCTCTACTGCGTAAAAATTTGCATGCAAAAGCGAAAGCAAATATGTATACTAAATAAAACTATTGTGTATATAGTATATGTATGTATGTAAAACATTTTATGCGGTTAAGTGTAGGTAAAAAATTGTTATCGAATTAGAACTTTTTCTTTAGAGTTTAATTTAAGGTGTTTACATTATTTTTTGGCCTGTCTAATTTATTAACTACCCTGGCCTAACAAGATATTAAAACTGTTATGTAACACACACGTTTTTCTACAAAAAAATGAATATTAATATGCCTCACACAAAGTGAGTTTTAAAGATAATTAATACCTTTCCATTTTAACATTTATCATCACAATTATCTATCCTCGTCATGTTTGTACCATGTGCCCTGTTTGTCTTACATTCAAAATTGATACCGACAAAAAAAATTGTTTATCTTCATTTGTTATAGTCAAAGAAAGCAACCACCTTGCAGAAAAACGCTAGAGCAAAACAAGGGCGACCGAAAGCTTAACCTTGAGCTGGGCTTAATTGACAGCAGGTAAACAAATTAGTTTGTGTACTCCTTCGGCAATTAGATATGAATATTAACGTGAAATTTTTGTATGTCAAGAAAAAATAATATTACAATTTTAGAATGTTTGAAAGTTGTAACATTGCTGATTGTCTGATTGTTGTGTTTTGGTCTAGTATTACAATTTAAATTTAATATCGTATCTAATTGTTAGTCGTCAAAAATTGGGTTTACTGCAGCTTAATTTCACATAAAGTGGTTTTATTTCCTTTGAAACAACATCGCGCAATAATGCTTAACTCTTTTTATTCTGTTTTCATGCATTTGTTGAAGAATTAGTATATATTTAAGTGACAATAAAGTCAAAGTCACTAGACAGAGGATAATCATATAAACTATGAATCATGCATAATGAATGATCGTAAAAACGAGACGAGACAAACAAACAAAAAACTTTGTAAAACAAGCATGTTTTTAAAAACCCTCTTAGAGAACAAGGAAAATTTAGGAAGAGACAAGCAAAAACTTAATTTCTACCTGTTATCCTTTGGTTGATAGGTGTCTCCTTTTTTTCTGTTTAATATTGCGATTTTTTTATCAGCGAGATTTATGATTTTAGGGCGGTAGTAGGGATGATGATGTAACTTTGTTCAAAAATAAACTTGTTGGGCAACATCTATTTCTTCAGCTGTTTCCCACTTTTTGCAATTTATCCCAGATATGTTACGTCTGGAGATTTGGATGAGTTTCGATTAATATTTTTTTTTGCTTCTTGGTTCATTTTTGATTCAGGTCATGTCCATCCATTCCAAGATTATCAAGAAATTAGAATAGAAATTTGGGTGATGATAATTCTTTTGTTGAACCTGTATAAAAATATTTTAATTAATTAATTAATTAGAATTATTAAGGAAACGAATCTGTCAAGAACATTAATAACATAGCCTACATATGTAACTGACAAATGTACACTGGTATTTTGACATAAAGCACCAAGATGACCAGCATTTGATAAGCAAAATAGTAACTCAAATTGGACATTTTAGAAAAAAAACTTTTCCATAACTTATAAGAAACTCTCAGAGGAACATATATAATTAGTACATATGCTATTATGTATTTGTTTCCATTTATGTAGTCCCATGTGCTATCATGAAAGTTAAAATGGTTTGATTATCATAATTACACACTGCTCTATGCATGCCCAAAGAGGCACTCGTTATACATACCTATCTACGTGCACAAAAAATGAAGAAGAAACGAGGTCTCGTCCAGTTTAAAACTTGTTTATGCAGAGATTAATAAAAGCAAAAAAAAAGTTAAATTGCTGGAATGAAAAATGCAAAAGGTAAACTCATTCCACTCTGCTGAAGATGAAGATCAAGATGATGATAAGGCGATAAATTTAGTTGGGTTGCATGGCACGTCAAAGAATGAAAGGCAAGAATGTATACAGTCAATGAACCAGTAATCTCTGGAATTTTATGATGTGTCAGGTGAGAAAAATAACAAGCTACTTTTTTGGGCTGCATTTTTGTTGAAATGCATTTTTTGCATTGGTTTGATCAAAAGTTTAAAAATAGTTCCGATTAAAACCATTGCATGCAAAATTGACCGTGGACTGTGGACCCAGCGTGGTGGTCCATTAGGTCCATATGTCGCAATTTGTTTTCGATGACGAACACATTCAAGTTATGATTACGACCTACGACAGATCGATGGGTTTGGGCAACTGCTGATCATCGTCTGGACAGGTGTTAATATTTTTTTAAGTCTTAGCCATTCTCCATGCAAGAAAAATTAGATTGACAGATTTATAACTACATTTTCCTCTTTACTTTAAAAACCATCCCAATTTCCATTGGAGAACTGAGGTTTCTCAAAGATTTTCCTACTTTTTATAAATACACTTAAAAAATTACCCGAATCTCTAAGAACACGTGCAAGATTTTTTTGGTCACTGTATCAATATACCCCGTCAAAATATGGAATACACGTCTGCTTTTCCTTTAAATGATTCATGCTTAACGCCACTGAACTGAACCTCCATGTTTCAGAACTCAAATTAAACTATCGGTCTTCTATCTAGTGTGTATTTTCATTTCTACTTCTCATATTATCTAGAAAGCCAATGGAATTTAATTTAGAACATTTCCCCTTCTTTTCGGATTGTCATTGGAAGGTGGCTTTCTTCATCTTTCATTTTTAATTCGCACTTCATACTACAGTATAAAGACAAAGGAACGCATACAGTGAAACTTCTAAATAAGTTAACCTTGATTTGAATGCATTTAAAAAAAAACCTTACATAATTTTTTAGTGCTTTATCACCATCATTACAGAATTTTATGTCCTACCAATCACAGCTGGAGATTAACCTGTCGTTAAAGTGATTCTAAAATATGTCCTTACAAATGGTAAGGGCTTGCAAGTATTCCACCACAAATTCCCTTTATACAAATTTCTCCCGGAAATCCGTTACTTACGTATTTAACTGTACTCCCATTCCATTTTCACTTCAACAAAGATCATCATTTCATGAAAGCAAACGACGCGACTCCTCTCCACAAATATTTTATTATATAACACCTCCATTTGGTTTCTATTGTACAAATAATTTGTATGCTTCCTAGAACACAACTGGAAGTTTATTCTCGAATTCCTTTCAAGGAAAAAAAATTCCAAGCTTAGCTGCGCAGTTATTAGATTTTCATCTTTATTAAGAACATCTTCGGAAACCCTTTCTGCCTCCACTCCACATCCTCCCATTAATATTAACCGCATATATTGAAAATACTTAGAATTCCATCCCCACGCGACGCGTCCTCCTACAACACAATAAAAATCAACCTACGAACTTGTACTACCATCTTTGCCTCAAGTCAAGAGACACTAAAAATGCAAGCCATTTTCATTGAACCCTCAAAAAAGCCAGCCATTTCCTCTATACTGCTCCCTTTATTAATTCTAGTCTGCTTAGCCATAGCCATGCTCCTATTATTTCACATTTTTTTATTTTTCTGTATATTTATAGCCCATCAGAAAATACCAAAGAAGAATTAAAGTACATACTGATGTCATGTTAACAAGAGAACCACCAAAGAATTATATAGATCATCAAAGTCATATGTACAAAAGGTACCTATTAATATACCATTTATATCATATGCCATTTTACTCTCTGCTTAAAACTTTTTAAGGGCATCACAGGGGCAGTTTGATCGTCATCATCAACCACACCACCACCATCACATCAGCAATTCAAGAACAAGATCACAAGAACATCATCATCAAACATGATAATGATAACGATGCCGCGATGCGATGAGGTGCAATCTTTAAATATCTCGTTCACTCATCGTCAATTCCCATCCACCACGACGTAATCTTAAATGACTACCAACAATTTAACTAAAAAGTACACACACGACATAAATGTATGCAATATACAACACAGCTTAACTATCAATTTAGCCTGTGGGCACTTTTTAAAGAGAATCTTAAAGCCTTACAGCAAGTAAGCCTTGGAGACCCTTTTTATTCACTGGCGATGATGATGATGATTATGGCAAATGACGAGAGGAATGGATCAATGCAGTGTGCGTCGTCGGTCAATATGTATATCAAATCGTCTTGTCTTCTAAAACATCTGTGTGTACTGAACTAACTGAACTGATCAGTTCAGGACCTAGACTAGAGATTTGACTTGGCTTGAATTGGAAAAATGGATGGAAGGAAGGAAGGTAACATCAAACCAAAAATCAAAAGACCAATGGACTTTATGAGCTTTAGTAAAAAAAATATTCTTCATAATAACCATTCATTCTTCTTAACTTAAAGAAGACAAAAGAGAGGCACTTTAAAAGAAAAGCCCATAATATCCTTCCTTCTTTACGAAGAAAAACTATTTAAGATTCCATTTTGTATAGTCCCTTCCACTCCATTCCATAAAAATGATCTCATCCCATTTCATTTGGTTTTGTTGGTTCCCAAAAAGTTTCAACTTGGTTGTTCGATATTGTATTGTTGAGTTGAAAATGAAAAATATTGCCCTTTGATTGTCATATACTCTGCAAGTTGTCTTCCTTGAAGTCAAAATTATTGGAGTACATATCATCAATACGACCTCCACCACCATACATACCATCATACCAACACCACCACCTGCACCATCTCATATAACACCACATGCTACATATTTTCTGTGTTCAGTGTAAAATAAATCGTGTTAAGTTTATTACACGATTACAACAATACCATCATCATCACAAGCAACAATGCAGTTTATCTACACACACAATGATATAAAAGTGAACTTTTGTCTGATGTCATGATGTCCATGTCGTAATATAAATGGAGTGCACAGGAAATTGATAAACTGATATGGTCAGATATTGATACAGTTACAGTGTTTCTATGACAAATAAGTAAGTTGAATTGAAATATATAATTCAAACTTCAACAATGCAGATGCCTTATTTATGAAGGAGCCCCTTAAGAAAAATGTGTAGCGTTGCTATAACTATATTGACATGAGCATTGTTACAAGTTTTCAAAGTTTATGCATATTTTTTTATTTGGTAGTAACGAGACGAGATGATTAAATGAATGAATGAGCTTGTTTTTGGAGGAGTAGAGGCGAGCACATGATAGTTACATAAATTGTATTGTTGACTGATGACTGGTTGTATGAAGATATTTTTTTTGGAATTATGAAGTGCAAAGGATGCACATATACACAACACACGTTTGATATAAAAAAATGTGTACTTTTAGACTTTTTGTCCATGCGTCAATTAACAATGCATGTGTGGATTGTGAATATATAAATTTTTGCATAGAAATGAGACAAAATAAGGGCACTTTAGATATAAAGTTGAAAAAACGGCATTGTTTCCATTCTAATAAAAATTGTAATCCGTTTAACGTTTCATGTTAGTTAGGTATACACCTTGAAGGAGTAACAAACAATGTGGTAATTGTAATTGTCTCATTATTACTAGGCTATATAAGTTGTTATGCATGTTTTTCCATTGTTGGTAGACATGCATATATGAAAATGACATAATGTACTTAAGAATCATATCATATCAGCATGCAGCATTGACTCATGGATTCATGGAGTGAAGTGGTGGAGAATGGAATATTTTATTTTTGGTTTTGACGGTCAAAGTCAAGAAGAAATTTGTGATTAGTAAAAAAATGGTAATATGCTATGCATGCATGTTGCCTACAGCATAGCATTTAAGAATAAAAATTAAATGATAATAGTTTGGGAAGAATGAGATGATGAAATGGGTGGTTAGTAGAGAGATGATAAATTATAAAATTAAACTTGGATGCCATCTTTGTCCTAAAATTGGTAGTTCATTTTTTGATCTCTTTGTTGTATTTTGGCATTGTCAAATAATATGTTGGTGTTGGGGAATTAAATGAGAAATTTGTTCAACAATGGAGGTGAGATGGTCACCATAGTCACGAAAATTCATGTGCCATTATCATAATACACATGCACATTAATGACTAAACGTTAAAACGAATTTGAATTTTTAAATACAATCTACTAGAGCTATCTTCCACAAACCTGTATAACGTCGGAAAATGGTTTCCAAGAAGTCTAAAAATGGGACGGCTCCAGGTTCCAACTATTTTAGTCACAAGCACAAACTTTATGTTGCATTTTGCATTGCCTCGGATTGTATTCGTTTGTTCGTTAGTTTTCTTTAATGTTTATAGAAGTGGCAATTTTTAATTTTTGACCGATTTCAAATTTCAAGTAAAAACTTTGAGTATGGTTTTTGAGGCTTTCACGCCCACACAATAGAAAGATGACTCATTAACTTTATCACTTTGCTTTAAGTGGTGATTAGTGATGAATTGAATTAGCAATCAAGTTTGGCAAAAAAAAATAGTTCAATTAATTGAGCATTTACTTTGTTCACAAACTTAATGTGTATTTTATTGCACGTAGCACAACTGCGTTGAAGTGTCAATAAACCGTAGTTAACTTCAACTTGATCATAAGCTTTAATAAATTAAATTAGTTGTTTTATGTAACGTTTAGCATTACAATTGAATAATTTTTCTTCGATGAGTTATATTGATGTTTTCTTAAAACTGTTATTTTGTTCTTTAGATTTTGCACACTTTTTGTTATGTTTGAACTAGAGCAAATAAAATTTGCAATTAAAATGACTTAGCAAAAGTTGAGTATTCTGCAGGTACGCTTTGTGTTCGTTGTCAAATTACCTCCTTTGTTTTACTACATCTTTAAAGTTTAGGAACAACAGTCACAACAGAAGAAACTATTAATTCCAAATTAAATTTTTCTTCACAACAATTTTGACTAGTTAAATATTCCGATGCGATGCTCTTTAACTTCTAATTAAAGATCTAACCCTTTCACACTAGCACATTGCTTGTTTGCGGGTATCCACATCCACATGTCTTTTTTTACATTTTAACTTTTAACCCTCTCGACAAACTGTAGCTCTACTAAGTACTACTGTCCACAGACAAGCAAATGCCCACTGTCCAGTCCACACTTGTCTTAACGAAAGGGTTAAGGTCAGCTACACAAAATGAATTGCATATCTGTTCGTTGTGATGTAATTTTTAATTTTCCAGCAGCTGCAGGAATTCACAGTAAAGTTATATAGAGCAAGAGCCCACACATTCAAGTCACTCACGTAGGCCGTCATCATTATCATCATCCATTTTTTTAGCAATATCATTTTTAGTAGAAAGGTTTTGTGTGAAACAGAGCAGCGCACTTACTTTAGCACTAGCTAAAAGCGGATCTTCTTTTTTCATTACGAAGAAAAGGAAGGATGAACGATGAAGTATTATGTATTTAGCATGATCATGTGGACGACAGCTGGTTTAGGTATCTGCTTGGCTTTTGGCACTTCGCCTGCTTCTAAGACGGTTTTTTGTGTGTAAACATTATTGATGTATGTTATTTATGCATTTCGTTTGTCTTACCTTGCCCTGCTTAAGGAGGTGTATTTAAAATGTATGTGCTTTGGATATATTACTGTTTGTACACAGACGAGTATCTGTGAAATAGCATACGTGGCATACAGTATTTACTGTTCTACAACCTGTCAAAATTGTGAAAGGATCAGCGGTGTGCTAAAGTTAATTAAAAATCCGTCTGTTTTAGTTTACTGAAGGGGTTTAATCAAAGAGAAGGTGAGTTATTCAAGTTTTCTTGAGTTTTATATTTGGTTTTACAAAATTTACCGGTGAATTTGGGTATTAAATTAAAATGTGCAAATTGATTGTGACTGTGATTTAGTTGCTGTACTAGGGTCATTTTTTTAAAAGACTGAATTAAATTATTTTGAATGATTTTTTAGGGTTGAAATAATTGTTCAGAATGGGTCTTGTCGACTGGTATAATACGCTTCATATGGTGAGTTTACATTTTTATGAATTTTGTGTAGAGTTTATTTTTAAATAAATGAACATGATTTGGAATTTTGTTGTTGGTACGGTGACCCAATTTTTTGGTAAATTGTGGGATTATTTAATTTAGTTGTGTTTTTTGTCTGCTTGTTTATAGGACTATGATGGCCAGGCCAGGGCTGAAAAATTGTCGAGGATCATTATCCTGTTATTTGGGGTTAGTTGAGAAATTATTATTTTAAAGGGCTTTCCAGCTTATTGTAAAACTTATGTGGTGCACCTATCTGTAAAATATAAATTGGTTAAGTTAAATAAATAATGATTTTTGGTTTTATTCTTGTTAAAACAGTTTGTAGGATTTGTCTGGGGATACATCATTCAGCAGTTTTCAGAGACCGTACGAATTTTAGGTGCTGGATTTATATTGGCTGCAATTGTAAGTTATATATTAAATGGCTACATAAACTATTTTACCACTATTTAATTGTGAAGACAATCAAACAGTCCTCCAAAATTGAGTGGTTTTAATTAATTTATATATTTTTTTATTTTCTAAAGCTGACCATTCCCCCATGGCCTATATATCGCCGCAAGCCCCTAAACTGGCAAAAGGTCCGCCCTCAAAGATCTGGTGAGTCTGAAGTTACTGAGACTAAAGAAAAGAAGAAAAAGAAATGAACCGACTTGGAAATCATTTAAACATCAATCTTTAATTTTTTAAATTCTTTATCTTGTTCACGTGAGATGAAATTTCGCACTAAAACAAAAAGAAAATTCCAGTTATAAAATGAAATTTTGATGATATATGTACGTGTATATTTATGTGTTTCGTTTTTTGTCTATGTGATTCTTTCAGAAGTATTTGATACGTGAAATGAAAAAGAAATTGATTATTTGTACGCAATATTTATAATTAAGCTGTATACAATATCAGTATATAAAACAGTATCCTGTTCCTGTACATGTTTTTAATGTGAAGAAAAGAGATTCTATTAAAAAGGTAAATGATAGCCTTATTTCCTGAATTTATTTAAACGTTCAGAAAACGATTTTCTCCAAGACTTTATTTAATTGAATTGAAGTTTAATAAATTAAATTAAATTCGTAACTAATTCTAGATCTGTGTTTTGTACCTGTTCGAGTAAAAATGTATTTTGTTGGATTAGCTGTAATATAGCTAGTTATTCCATTAGAATATATTTTTTATGTTTGGGCTCCGTCCTACCCACCTTCACAACAGTTGTTCAAATTCAGCCATCGATACTCCAACGAATCATCAGTTCTCCTAGCCAGTTTACTCATTTGCTTCCCTGATTTTTTTAATACCTAAAAAAATAATTAACTTTCTACAACATTCCATTGCTGATTGCGCCAAATATTTTTATTTTATTGATGATGAATCTGAATCCGAGGGAATGAAAATTAATTACTAAAAATAAATAAATGTTTTCACTGTCTTCCCATTTTTTATCATTTTTCCAGAATAATCTATTTATTTTCGTTTTATTTCTCGCCAAATATCGATACATTTTTAGTTTTCTCACTTTTCATATTCATCAACGTCTTTGTCATCATATCATATCTTATTCCCACGATTGAAAGTATAATTTTATTGCAAGTGATGACTGATGTGATGACATATACTTTATAATTACTATAATATGTGATAATGTAATATGATTATGCTTTTCCATCAACAGTTAAGTAACATTATCACCATAAAATACCTCCTCCTTCAAATGCATTTCAATAATTTTCGTGAATAAATTTTTCATGTACATTATACATAAATAATGCATACATTTTAAACTTTTCAGTAAATTTTTTTAATGTCTATTTCTACAAAATATAACAAAAAAACATACATAAAATCAAACGAAATCCGACGAAGATGGCCAATGCAAAATGCAATGACCAACTGGTGATCATATTAATATACAACATCAACATAATTAAATTAATTTGGTATAATTAATTCTTGGTAACAAACAACAAAAAATCAAGTGATGTATAAATATCTATTTTAAATTCTAAAAAAACGATTTCGGCAACCTTCCGACTTCCTATTCATCTACCGATTTATCGACGAGCGAAGATTAGCGACTTATCAGTTTAAATACATATGCTTCTATAAAATAATTATTTTTTTAAATGTAAAAACTACAACTATTTTAAAATTTAACGATTTAAATTTGTTTACAACTATTTTTTTAAATGCAATTTAATTTATAAACGATTTTAAAAATAACAAAAAATTAAGTGGCACAAAAGAAAAAAAAAACAAATGCGTGTGTGATGTAATGTACGTAAAGGTAGTTTGATTATAAGTACAAATACAAAGTCTACGTTTCCTCTGACTAGTGTCTACTAACAGGATTTTTTACTTTACGTTTTCATAAGTACATCTGCTCACCTCATTCCGAGAATTCCAACTAGTTTCATAACAGCTCATCTAGTGGCAACATGCCGATGACACCCTACCGGCATGTCATTTATTAATCACTTTTCAAGAAAAAAACAAACCTCAATCAACTAATTTTTTATAAGAAATCCTTCTCTCTATTCAACTAAATATAAATTAATTATTGGTGTCGTTAGTTAATTATGATTACGTAATTTTACATTACAGTACCTGACCTTGACCTGCTGCAATCATTTTTTACTACTTTACATCTTGACAGTCTTACTTGGTAAATATAGCACTCAAATATCAATACTTTTTTCTCGCATTTTTGACGTGTGATGATGATGAAATTTAAATTTGTTTAATAAATGCTGATATTTTAATATTCTATCGGTACATTTCGCTAAACTCGCTTCTCTCCTTTAACAGTCAATATTCCAAAAGCATACTTTTAAATGAATAAACCTTTTAGATTTTTTTCGATGTGGAAAATTTAACAGTAACAGAATATTAATAGGTATGTACAAAGCAATTAGGTATGTAACAAGTGTAAACAACAAAATTGGAAAATTTTATAACAAATAATTATAAAGCGCTTAAAAATTATTTTTACGATTATTATAACAATAAATTGTACATATTTTATACGACCCGCAAAAACGAAAGATTTAAAAAAGTTAAAGCAAATTTTTTAACATGATGCGTAAAAAATGAAAGCTTATATTTTTCTTTCTACTTGTATCGATATTGTTTTACACAATCATTCCCTAAGTCAATAACCAGCACATGATTCTTCCCAATAAAAGCCACATCCGACGGCCTTCTCAGCTTTGAGTTAAACGAGTCAATTGTTGACGTCAACTTGTTATCCTGGAAAATTTGTAAAAAGCTTCTATTCTTCTCCGTCCTTGTAGCCACGATAACTCCCTGCGAATCCACGACCACTCCACCAAATCTTCCTTTTCCAGGCACCTTGATTTCCCGATCTAGTTTCTGCGCTGCTCCAATCCCACTAATGACAAACAAGGAAGTATCCGCAACAACAACCGTTTTGTCGTCAGGACTCACGCAAACTCCGCCCAGCAATCCGAAACTGTCCCGTTGAATAGCGTATTTGAAGCCACCCTCCGAATCAAAAGCGAAAATCGACTTAGCCCCATTATCCGCTACAAAGACGTTCCCCTTGCGATCAACCGATAAACCAATAGGCTCCACAAAACCTTGATAAGTGAATGTAGACTTTGTTGTGCCATCCGTGGGGGAGGCACTGGTAACCTCTTTTGTTCTCCAGTTGACTACCAGCACACTTTCCGTTGCGACTGAGTAAGCGATCCCAGTACAGCTTCGACCTTTTAACGTACCGTTTTCCAAGACGCGAAGAATATTTAGATTCTTGTCCAGCATAACAATTCGAGCGTTTCCAGTATCCAAAATGAATAAATCACCTTGATCATTCTTAGCAATGCTTACTGGTTGGCAGAGCTCTCCTTTCCCCCAAACTTTGATAGGATCGTTGTGAGGACTTATTTCAATTTGGAAAAGTTCATCTCTTATGGGACGATTAAAGATCTTTGCCGTTATTGAATACTGACCAGTTTCATCCGGGCGGAATGTGATGGTATAAGTTCCATCATCATTGTCCACTAAAGAGACTTTGGTGGCTGGTAGAATTTGACCAGTTGGGCTTGTTACCTTGACACTAACGGGATCCCCACCTATTTTCTTGACATCATTGTGATAGTCTCTAGTTTCAAGGACTACTTCCAGTTCAATCCCAACGCTAAGAATAGAGTTGTTTTGTAGTTTGAGACTACAAAGAGGTGGATATGTTGTGGAGGTGTGGATATCTGTCGAAACGGCAGTTTCCAATGAGGTCAAGTCACTTTGTGTTTTGCAGAGAATGTAGGCGTTTTCTCGGGGGTGACGGAGTGAGCTGAAAGAGTCGAGTTGGGAGGAAAGTTCTGAGATTCTTTTGGTAATATGGCGCACCTGTACATAAGAAAAAATAATTAAAGTACATATATTTATAGATATTTTTAAAGTTTAAACAATTTTTTTTTGGAATTTTGGTGTCAATAAACTTTACCTCAACTTGATATTCTAGACCATCACAGGATTCTCTCACTTTCGCCTTCTCCTTTTCAATCAACTCCAGTTGTTCGTTCAACTTTTCCCGTTTTTCACCAGCGATTTCTTTAATTTTTGCGAAATACTGTTGTTTACGTTTCTGTAGCAGGTGGACCGCTTCTTCAAAGGCTTGTTCGGCAACATCACAGGCCGCATTTTCGGCATCCCCTAATCTTCTCACCTCATCTGATATGCATTCGGCAGCTTCATCCAGCTAAAAAAGGAATATATTTTAATTAATGTCTTTCGTGACTTGTGTAAACAATTTTACAACCTCTTAATATAGATTTGTAGACACATAATTATTCTTACTTTAGACAGACACTCATTAGCCTTGTACAGTAGAATTTCTGACATTCGCTTAATAGCCACTGCAAAAGGTATCACATTGTGGCTCCCAGACTGCGATGTAGAATGAGGTGAGGTTTTACATGCAGCACAGAACACAGAGTCGCAATTTTCACAGAATAAAAGTTCCTGATTTGTGTGGGTGGAACATTTAGGAATCACTTCACGTCTCTGCGAGGCCATCAGATCTGCATACAAACAAAGCAGGCATAGATACAGATTTATTACATTTTTTAGAAAATAATATTTATATTGCATAAAAAATGCTGTGTGCGTATTTACCTAACAATTGATTTACTAAAAATGACGGTGGTAGCGCTGCTACCCCACCCCTTGGTACTGTTATTAGTTCCCTGCATATTGGACATCTGAAAGTAGCCACAGGTTCTGGTCTTGGAAGTGTACCTGACGATGACGTTGAAGGTGATGGGGATGAGGTGGTGTTAGCAGACGTTAATATTGGTTGGGGCGGAGCTGCTGCGGCAGCAATTCGACCGAGGCATTGAAGACATACTGAAAAAAGGATAAAAGTGATGACATTATATACATTTGACGTCTACCATACAGTTTTACAACTTAATCACTTAATTATATTTAATTACCTGTGTGAGAACATTGAAGCAACTTGGGCGTATGCTCCCCTCCATCGTAAGTACAGAGACAGGTTCCGCAGGTCAGAAAGCTTTCGTTGAAATCTTCATAATTGATGGAAACCGTTTCCACCAAAGTTGACGTCATTCTAACGACTTGTTCTCCCATTCGCGTCCTATACATTAAAAATATAAACAAACAACGATTAATAAACAATTCTCCACTTAAACTCTATTTAAATCCAGCAAATAATAACAAGTTTCAGATTTTGTTTTTGTAAAACAGTTTAGAATAAGTAAATACGTAAGTGCATTTTTAGAGATTAAATTAGTAAAGTGGTCAATTAAAGTGTATTTACATCAGTCAGACAATTAAGTTTAAAGGATTTATTTGGAGGAGGCGGCAGCTACTCAAAACTAGACAATATGGTTAATTGGAAGAGTGCATGTCCCCATTGTTATTACAAAAAGCTATAATTACAAAAGATGTTAAATGTTAATAAACGTGAGTTTTGCGGAAGCATTTATTTTTTATAGAAATAAATTAGTGAAATAAGTTTAAAAATTTGAAAAGAAACAGAAAATTAAAAAAACCAAAAAAATATGTGTCGATACTCACTGAAAAGCAACTTGTATTCTATCATCCATCTTATTTTAAAGAGAATTTTTTGTAATTCTCTTTTCTCTTGGCCAGGCCGCGTCGCGGACCCACCAGATCAGCGTCAATTTTTTTTAAAGTTTGCTTCGGTGAGTTTTACAGTCAGCAGCTCAGCGCAGTGGACTACAATTTTACGTTACGTTACGTTTTTGCAGTTTCAGCTTTATGTTGAGAGAGCAAGTGCAAAAATACAATTAACAACAATTAGTAATCAACTTAGCATGGGTAATATAATGAATAATTAGAATAGTATTACAATTAAAATGCACAAAGTGTAATATAATGTCGATTAGACAGACAAAGAGACGACTGTCATACAAAAATAACGACTCGACGCCGACGTGACGGTGACAGATGACATTGGTACAATGTGCAAGTGCTCTGTTGTTTTTAATTAATAATTAATGGTGCATTGTTTTTTACAGTCGACAAATATTTTTCATGAATAATTAGGTATGCTTTTTTATTAATTACGTCTTAAAATAGCATATTATTTACCGACACCTACTACCAAAAATCAATACTCCATCAATCAATCAATCAATCAAGCCACTTATCTCCATCATTCACTCTTCTGGTGTTCCAAACAAAAATGAATAAAAAAATAAACAATCAGTCAGTCAGCTCAGAAAAGTAGAACAAAGAGTACGCATTTTTATGACAACATTACCAGTTACGATACGATTGGAGGAAAAAAAGGTCATTGACTTGAGTTACATAAAAAAAACTACTCCAGAGAGTAGAATCACAATGCTTTAAGGAACCAGATGTCGGGGGCTTTGTGCTTATCTATATTATATACGCTGATCGACGTGTTACAATGGGGTCATCCATAGCATACGTGCGTAGTAGTGAGTGGGGAATTTTTATGCAGCAAACTCTACATAAGACTGCGATGCATTAAAGGTGACTGTATGAATGCACTTACTCATTTTTAAAGAAAAGTGCATTCTGTATACACCTACAGTGAATGACCCCATATCACTTCACTGCCTTTACATCGTCATCAACACAACACAGCAAAGGAATTAGGTAGCTTGCAAAACTAATATCGAGGAGTAGTGAACTCATACAACTTTTTAAGTGTGAGGTTGGGCAAATTGAAAATGTTAAAATAGGCTGGGACAAATTGTGAAAATGTTAGAATAGGCTGGGGCAACTTGAGAAAATGCTATAAAAGGCTGGGACAACTTGAGAAAATGTTATAAATGGCTGGGGCAACTTGAGAAAATGTCTGAATACGCTAGGGTAACCTTGAGAAAATACTTTAAAAGCCAGGGGAATTTGGGAAAATGTCGGAAAAGTCTGGGGCAAGTTGAGAAAATGCTATAAACGGCTGGGGGCATTTGGGAAAATGCCAGAATAGTCTGGGGCGACTTGGGAAAACGCTATAAATGGCTGGGCGACTTGGGAAAATGCTATAAAAGGCTGGGGCGACTTGGGAAAATGTTATAAACGACTGGGGGCATTTGGGAAAATGTCAGAATAGTCTGAGGCGACTTGGGAAAAGGCTATAAATGGCTGGGGCGACTTGGGGAAAGCTATAAATGGCTAGGGAGACTTGGGGAAAGCTATTAAAGGCTGGGGTGACTTGGGGAAAACTATAAAAGGCTGGGGTGACTTGGGGAAAGCTATAAAAGGCTGGGTTGACTGGGGGAAAGCTATAAAAGGCTGGAGTGACTTGGTAAAATGCTTTAAAAGGCTGGGGTGACTTGGTAAAATGCTTTAAAAGGCTGGGGTGACTTGGTAAAATGCTTTAAAAGGCTGGGGCGACTTGGGAAAATGCTATAAAAGGCTGGGGCGACTTAGTAAAATGCTTTAAAAGGCTGGGGCGACTTAGTAAAATGCTTTAAAAGGCTGGGGCGACTTAGTAAAATGCTTTAAAAGGCTGGGGCGACTTGGTAAAATGCTTTAAAAGGCTGGGGCGACTTGGTAAAATGCTTTAAAAGGCTGGGGCGACTTAGTAAAATGCTTTAAAAGGCTGGGGTGACCGTTTTAAACTGCTCGCGTAGCGTGCTGGCTGATTCTAGTTTTTTAATACTTGACGTTTTGTGTGGTTGTGTTCCATTCTGTTTGATAAATGATAGGTGATACGCTTATTACAAAGTGATGAAAATGGAGTGTACTACTTTTTTGGAGGATGGAGGAGTTACATTGCATTAATAATGAATTAACGGAGAGAAACCCATGAACGAACATGCGTCAATGCCAAGCCAACTGCCTACTCAGCTCTCAGGGAAAATGCGTGTCTATCTTCATCTCTTCCTTTGCATATTTTAGGGGAAATCATAAAAATATATTTTGTTCCGTAGCACGAACGAACTACGGAATACGGAACAAGACCGATAAGATATGACGATGATCACCATAAAAACCATATCATGCATGCGAGAGAGAAAAATATACGCATGTATAAAAAGAAACCGCCTATGGATAACTAATTGGTTTTTTTCTTAATGACTGTCAAGATGAGAATTTTTTGTATATTTATTTTTTGAAGAAACTGCTTATAAGCAAGTTTCACTGTATATTGTGCACATGGCGCAAAAAAAATCATACAAAATACACAAAAAGATTATTTTTCTTTCTTTTTGGGGTTCAGCGACTCTTTACATTGTACAAAGTATTTGTTTACATGACCGACCAGAAAAAAGGTCGAGTCAACGTCGACATATTTTCGCGATGAAACTAATCTGATAGGCATAGAAGAGATCATAACGACCATGTTGATATGCGATGATACTATGATGAGAGCTTATATCACTGACTATGATCTTTTTTCCGCTTGTCTAAACTAAACCAAAAAAGCAAACAATGGAATTGAACAAAACTGATGATTATGAGGATGATGATGATGGTGAAGAGATGCGATTTTTGAATATTTGAATTAAGCTTTATGTAAACTAACATCGCACCACCGCACCAAATGCCATATGCCAAGCATACATTATTTTATTACCTTCAACAAAGTATTTATCTATCATATAACCATCAAACATGAAGAATAGCAAAATACAAGAAGAGAATGCAAATATTGCATTAAAAATGTATGTTTTTTTTATTTTGCGTTGCGTTACAGACAGGAAAAAAGCAGAACAACAACTGCTTTTGGATCTCTGTTCAATGTTCATGATCAGTTTCCATTTTCATCAGCTAAAAAAGTAGATTACGTAAATAATACAGGTGTTCTGGTTTAGATTTCGATACGATTCACATACTCCACCATACCACCACCGCATCACAAATCAATTCAGAACATATTTTTTTATGATGGGTGTGCTATACAACATGTTATTCCATCCCTAATAACAACGGAACGAACACGAGAAGTCGTAATTTTTGCGGAAGCACATTCACAGATTAATTTACACGGGTATCGCTTTACCCATGCCACAGACCGTCATGTTAAATATCAATCACATCAGTGACTATTACAACTACTTGGTTTTTTCTTCATCGTTTTTTTGACGTGTGAGATGGCATAAAATTTCATCTCATTAAAATGGGATGGAAAAAATATCAAGTCCAAGTCAAGATCATATTTTCTAAAAAATAACAATCTGTAATTCAATATTTTTAGCATGACTAATTCTTTTGAGGTGGCTTGGCTAACGGCTGAAAAATGAAAAGATGAAAGAGAGCCAAGCTGTCTCTTGGATATTTTTCTGAGTAATGAGCAGAGAGCCGCAAAACAGAAATATATTTTAAGCATACGTGACAAGTGGAAAATTCTGCTTGATTTTTTTTCAGCCGAACCATTTTTGGAACTAAGCGTTACAAATTCAAGCTATTAACAAAAATAGCTGTCCAAAACGGTTTGAACACATTTTTTTAATGTTCAAACAATCCAAATAAAAAAGGATTGAAGCGGCAAGATAACCTATTTTTAAAGAGTTAAAATATTTATAGCTTGGCTGGATGGATTTTGCAATAATTTGCCATAAAGGTGATGCTGACGACGATGGTGATGATGAGTGATTTGCCTATAGAATAGCGATATGATTAAGTCACGGCCTACTTACGTCGTTTCCACTGTTTACTTTTAACACATATAGTTTTGGTAACTTGCTAAATATAGAATGGATACACATGGATATTGGATAAATTTGGAGAGGAAGTTCGCAGTTCGCCGACACACAAGTCAAAAGGAGACAAACTGTTTATTTTGAAATGTTTTTATCATCACATCGTTTCTTATCCAACAAAGTTTACAACAAACTGCAAAATATTCAAATAAACTAAACAAAAAAACATACCACACGGCTTGGTCGGTCGGATAGTTTTATGACTTGTATACCTTCCTACTTAACGATTTGTCGTGAAAAACACTTACTTAACTTTCCAAGCACTTTTACATGAATAATTGAATAGGCTATTCTAGTTTTATATTTTCTGTCCTCTTTTGGCCGTTCTTGCCCCATCTGTGACGACGATGGGCTACAAAAAGACTAGTGACTACTGACTAGTAACCGATACAGATAAACATGGTTACCTACCACGCAAAATAAAGTAGATATGCAATGAAGGTATAATTTTTTGCACCCATTACGCTAATGGCTTTGTCGTCATCTCTCATCGTAACGGTTTACCAAGAAGGGAAAGAGGTTTGGATGGATACAAAATAGCCAAAAATGACTTGATGACCAAGACCAAGCCAAAGAGAGAACCGACCCGCAGACCAGAACCAGACCACCTACCAAGTAAACTAAATACCATCTGCGACCCCTGAAAATAGTGGCATCAAAAGTCGAAATGAATGATGATTATGACAATGCTGACGATAATCGATTTTATCTTCAAAACTTCATGAAAAAATTTCTTCCTGTAAGGTAATTACACAATAGCAAAAATATTCTGCTGTTGTGTTTTGGAATGAAGAAGAATGTGGTAATGTCAACACACCTACCTATCAACAAAAATACAACGTCAAAAGTTAACTGATGATCATGACTGACGAAACTAATTTAATTTAACCATAAATGAAACATAATAGCAAGTATACTGATGAGATGACGCTAATGAATATAATGATACCTCCATCATCTCATCTCTTTACAATTTTGTTTGCTGCATTCCTACTATGATTACTCTGCAACGCATGATGTTTTGTTATCAGCCGTTTACCCTTCCTTTCTTAATTAGCATTAATTATCAACAACATTGTAGCATCACTATTATAACGTCCGATTCTTCTATTTTTGTTTCGTGATGATGAATGCATATGATTATTACACTAGATATAAACTACACTAACAATACGAAATTGTGTAAATCATATAATGATAAAAATAAATAATGGATTGTTAGGTAATTACCATGCAAAGATTTTTAGATAAACAACTTGTGTGTCCTACGAACGAACGAGCAGCGAAGAAGCAGGATTTCGCAGTAGGTTTCCAAAGTATTATACAATATACAACTAGATACGATGTAGTTTCTATAACTATTTTGTTATCTGAAATAAAAAAATAAACAAAAAAGAAAGAATAGTTTTTAAATTTGTTAATGTAAAATAAATAAATAAAATTAATTGGGAATTTACTTGAGAACTAAATTGGTATTTTACTTTTCATACTAATACTTGTGGTTAATATGATCTACCTCAAGAGAAAAGTTAAATGTTATTGTCTGCACTGCAGTGATTCTCGCTTACCTTTTTAGTTTAAAAAATATTGAGCCAAAAGTCAAACAGGTGATGTTCGGGAATTTCCTTTTGCGTTCTCAGTCAATCTGAAGTAAAAACATAACACAAAGTTAATTTATGACCGGATATAAATCACTGACTATGATTATGATTCATTCTTAACCATCATAGAAATTCTGACGTAGATTTAACCTGAAAATCAGCAGCGCAGTGGTCAATGATCGATGGCAACTTTTGAAGATGACTGTCTAAAGATTAACCAACCACACGTTACGCTCTAACTTTCCGCATTCCCAGACCATCGACCCAACCACAGATTTTTATATGACATGACACATTAAAATATTTTGGTTTCTAAAAGTAATCACACATTCCACACTTACCCAATTGTTATGATGCTACGTGACAATTTATCCCGTCGCGTCCCGTGACTTTTTTTTACTACTGCTATGACGATTGGATTAAAACTTCTTCTTTTATGATTACGATTATGATGTGTTTACGTCTTTATTAAACCCACTCACACCACACTAAAAAAAACTACTAACGGTTGAGGTTTGCACTATTTATTTAACTTTACGGCGACGATGATGGAGATGGTCTTCTTCATCCACAGAGTTCGTGTTGTACGTGCCAAAGAGTTCTGAAGCCTTCTGAATTTTGATGAACATTTTTATATAAAAAAGTGATTGAAATATTTTGAAGCAAAGTCAGTAAATAGTTTTGATGATTGAGCTTTATTAAAAATATTTTGAAAGCTTGATAGAAAAAGGCCAAAAAATGCAAAAACAAACAAGTGGAGAAATTACTGGCAAATTGTACTTTCTCCGAAATAACCAATTAAAAAACTGACAAAGACACTGATTAAAAAATTGAGCTGAGTAAGATAACTCTTGACAGTGCAGCGATCCTTCGTGGTCACGATCACCTTTAAAAAGCTCAAGAATTTTAACAATGGAACATTAACATATTAAACTGGACTGTCCATCATTTCAACATATTAATAATGACCACGTCGTCGTCATTTAGTACAAAACGGAAGTTGGCTGTTGGCTTTGGTCAGCGGAAACCACAATGACCCAAAAATCAAAGTCCAGTTAATCCAATTAACTTTTCACTGTGCTCCAATTACACACTTTAAACAATCCAAATCAGTTCAGTTCAACTTTTAAAACATCCTTTTTGTTGGCAGGCCTTATCTTGTGGTGTTGTGGTTCTATGATATATATTTTTGGTCAAATTCCTTTGTCCTGTCCTCCATTCACTCAACCAATTTAGCAACTCTGACAAATCCCCCAAAAATTGGAGCACATCTGCTTCTAGCCTGGCCACTGGCCAATCAAATTAATAAATTGCGCAACTTCAACTTAACCCTTCTCCACTTGGAAAACCTCTCAATCAAATTTTTATGTAACAATCACTTAATTTATTTACGATTATTACAAAACACTCCACCACAAACACCAATCAAACTTGTCTTGCTCTGTCTCCTCTGTTATTGTTCTGTTCTGCACATCTGTATATTATCCTTCAAACGTAACAATTTCTTTCTTTCTTTCCAACTCTTTTGTCTCTTTCCTTGCCTCTTGAGTCATAAAAAAAGTGATCATCATAACATAACCATATTTCTTGTCTTCACATTCTTTATTGTTTGTGACGTACGTGACGATACATAGCGTAATAAAGTTTGTCTACTAACAATGGAACTATTTTCAGAAGTCGATTTTTTAGTAACCAACATTACCATTCAACTAAGCG